>JANRGW010152365.1:0-38985 GCA_024733675.1 Psilopsiagon aymara
GATTGGATATGAGGAAGAAATTCTTTAGTGTAAGGGTGGTGAGGCACTGGAATGGGTTGCCCAGGGAAGTTGTGAACGCTCCATCCCTGGTGGTGTTCAAGACCGGGTTGGACAGAGCCTTGGGTGACACCGTTTAGTGGAAGGTGTCCCTGTCCGTGGCAGGGGGGCTGGAACTAGATTATCTTAAGGTCCTTTCCAACCCTAACTATTCTATGATTCTAAAAGCCCTAAACATTTCCAGATTTAGAAGAATTATACTTTTGTATTCATTTAAAAAATAGGGTCTTCCAATCAACAAGAAGCATACTACCAATCAAGAACAAATCCCTGGAAAAATGTCTTTCAAAAAAAAAAAAGCATCAGAGAAAGAAGAGAGACAAGCAAGAACTTAAATGTGACTACTACTTTTCTCAGGAACTAAAAAGACTAGGTTGTCTTTTTTGCAATTGGAGATCAAGCCTGGAAGTGAAGGAATGTCTGAGAAGAACTCAGCAAGGGATTGCTCTATGAATATATAGGGCTTTTTCATTTTAGTCACATCTGCTTTTTTGTGTTGAAGGATATAGCTCATCAAACTGGCATTTTGTTTTTCTTGGTTTGATGGTTTTTAATACGAGCATGATTTGGGACTGCTTTGCATCAGGACAGACGGAAGAAACAGAGACTATGACTGAATGACTGAAGACCATGAAAACGGGTTTAGAAAAGAGCAATTCAAGACAATGATTTATAGTATTTTATGTCTGGTTCTAATGTCTTCTGTCTAAAAAATAATTCTGATTAATTGAACAATTTAAAAATACAGAGGCAAGAATCTTTTTCTGAAAAGCACATTTTCTACACATTGAAGAACAGCTCACAATATACTCATACTATCTAAAAACAAGCTGAAGAGTGACTTGTTTGCAAATTGTGCTTAGATGAAAAGACTTCTGAGAGTAAGACTTCAAATTTACCGATCAAATGCATAATAAGAAAGGGTGGAAAGGTAAATACAGACAAACTAAGTAGAAGAGAGGCAAAAAGAAATTAATTGTGAAAGCAGTTAAACATAGAACCATCTCATTTACAGATGCAGCAAACTTCTTCACCAAGCCTTTTGATCAAGACTGGAAGTATTTCAGTAGGTCTGCACTGACAAAACCATAAGCTGTGAATTAAGACTCAGGAAACACTTGATGAAATTATATGATCTACATGTATGCTGGAGGCTTGATGCTTAAGTGGGTTTTACTTGTTTTTTTAAAAAACGCACTGATGCAATCACTTCTGATTGTGATATAAGAGATGCCTGCAATACCAAAACCATAACACAGTTATTGCATATGCAAATTCTAAAAATGCAGAATAGAATTCAGAGTGTCTTCAGTGGAGAAATATTATTTGAACAAAATTACTGAACCTTGAATGTATGCTTTAATAAGTGAATATCTATTCTTTTATTGTAAATCTGCATCCTTCTCCCCTTGCGTTTGCCATAATTTTCATGTATGTCACTTGCAATTTAAACAATAGTCTATCATATCTTAAATACTTACTTTTGATCATCAATTTATTTATGTGAATTCAATTTCAAAAGAGACATTCCTTAAACTTGAGTTTAGAATTAGTCTATTCGACCATTAGAAATCTGTTTCTTATACAAGATTACAAAAGACATATTTATTACCTCGGCTTTTGGCAGCTTCTATCAAAGCAGCTAGAATCTCAGGCTTCAGGTCATCAGACAGTAACCTTCCTTCCAGGCCAGGAAAGAGTGATCTAGCACACCATTCAAAAAAACAAACAGATAAATAAAATAATCCCTGACACACCTTAGCAAGGTACCATTTATTTATGTTGCTTCATAAATACTACCAGGGTGGTAAGCATCATGGTAAACAATTGCTTACATATGCAGAATAGAGTTTTCAGTGGGCATTTTCTTACAAACAAAAAAAACCCAGACATTTAGAAGCAGGGAGTAGTAAGAAACTGATTTTTCCAACTACTCTTTTCAAAGCAGGTCTAAACAAGTTTTCTTTTGACAGAAAAACAGGGGTTAGAAAATTATTTTCATCTATTTGTATTCTAACAAATTAAAAAAAAAAAAAAGGAAAATAGCACTGACTATTCTATGTCTTTTAAAGATTCTATTTCAAAGCATACAAAAATTACAACATATAATTCTAGGACTTCACACAGATCTGTGAATTTCAAAAGATTTGCAGACAAAGCTTAAGGTTATTGTAGCCAAAAGTCATGTCTCATCCCACCCTTCATTTACATCAGCACTTCAAACTGAACAGGTTTTTATGGCTTTGGTCTTCCTGAAATCAAATATAACTATGCAGTTTCATTCTGACAGCAGTATGCTAAATAAACTAACACAGGATCTTGTTATTCCACAGGTGTTAACAGAACGAAATTAATAAGAACTTATTTCACCTTTTTAGCAGGCTCCAAATCTCAATATGCAAAGAGCCAAACTCTTAAGTTTGAAGTGTTTTAAAACATCTAACATAACTCATTTACCATATTTATAACATTAGAATTGTAAATAATTTCTGTAGGCAAGAATATAAGCAAATAAAGCATTATAATTTCAAATCATAGCTAGAAAGTATACTTATACCTGGTATAACATGCTTTTGTATCAGTTTTAAAAGGCTAAACTAAATTAAGTCCATTACTGACAGGAACATGAACTCAGTAAGACAGTGGTATCATTAAGTTTCAAGAAAACTATCTGCTGACTAGTCTGAGGCAGGGAATGTTTTCTGTATGTATACTGGCTTAACTTCTGGAAGGAAAAGCAGAGTAAATGAATAGCAAAGGATACATAATCTCACAACAGATGCTACAGAATTTTTATTTTTTTAAGGAGACACTAGAATCACAGGCTTTGAGTAGTGTTAATAACCTGAATTGTATAGAACAAGAAAGATTATGGGCTTAGAATATAACAGAAAAAGAATTGCAGCAGACTTTGAAAAAAGCAAACTCCCCTGAAGCAACATGGGAAGACCAGTTACCTGAATCCAACTGCTTTTCTTGAAGATGTGTTGTCTACACGTATATTAAAACCTTCTTGAAGATGTGCTGTCTATACATAAGGACATTACTTAGAGCCCTTTTTAACTTAATATCACCTATACCGGCGCACTCCAACTCACCTCTATTTCCCTTATGACAGCTTATAGGGAAGTAAAAGTAGCCAAGTACATGCCAAGTGTCACATTCTTTCAAGTTGAGGATCTGAAAATTAGTGGAACTTGGAGAGGAGGAGAAGTGTATGCAAACATATGTACGGCTAACACTTTACAAGGAGGAACAGCTACAGGTGCATCTGCTGTGTCTGAGTGACTTCAAGCAGTACCTCTTAAGAGGTCACTTGGAGAATGGTTCAGATTTAGCAAATCTTTTATAAATGAATATTCCAGTTCAGACATAAAAAGCATTAGTAATGTTTTCTCCCTAGTGACCCTAAGGTCACTTATTCCAGCTAGTCTGCCCTTTGCTACCTCTTCCCCAGTGGCAGTGCAAGCTTTTTCAGCTGATGAAATGGGAACAAAATTGAAATACTGATGCAGCTGTGAAATAAGCAAGGAGAAAAAAAAATAATTGGAGAGAGACTGGAAAGAACAAAGGGAGAGCAGATGTAAAAGACAGCCCCATTTCTTACCATTGTGGTATCTGCTTACTTCCTGAAACCAGTGACTAGTACTAAACCCTTCACTGAAAGTAAAAGTGTTGTGCAAATAAATAAATAAATACATTAAAGTTTAATAAAAGCCCTTATTACACGATTTTATGTACTTCCTAGTATACATATTTTTAACCTACTCCTACTTATAACTCTCAGAAGAAAGCTGACTTGAAATGTATCCTGAGGTATTCCTCTAGAACAGTTTAGAACACACATTTCTTTCTAAAGCTATAATGGTAAATAGCTGTCAAAGTTTTCAAATGAGACATATCCACACAAATATGTATATATCTACAGAAAACAGTTCTATCTATACATCATTTCATTATATTATGAAATAATATAATTTGCTTGCCAGCTTATCTTGTTTGCTGGCAAGCAAATAACAATCTGAAGCTCTGTTTTAACATAAAAAAAATGGTATTTAGAATATTAACTATACCTGGGATAGTCTTCTGAGGTTATGTAAACTACATCCTGTTCTGACACAGACGAGGAAAAAGGAATAAAGTTTCCGTTCTGTAACGGCAAAAGCTCCAATCCAATCAGTTCACTGTAGACTCCATCAGAAAGCACGAATTCTAAAAGATGAAGCTTTTCTTCAGCAGGTCCACTGTGTCCAGATTTCCTTAGTATTTGCCGTACTACAGCAGGAGTCACTTTTTTCACAGCTTTAGCAGCAGAAATAATAAGATGCACTGCACCAGCAATATTTGCTGGTACCTTGGCAATCTGCTTCCCTGAATTCTGGAGGTAGTTGAGAACAGACTGTGTGTAACCCAAACTCTCATCCATTTCAGAAAAGTACACCTGTTCCACTTTTATCCACTGATTACTCACTGAGTAAATAACTGTGTGCTGGAGCAGCTCTTTAAAGAGAGGTTCTAGAACTGGTGTCCAGGGTACCCTGATTTTGTTCTCATCAGGCCATAACCTATAAATTCTTTCAGCTGACAGTGGAAAATCCGAATTCTCCTCCGTCTCCATTCGTTTGATAGCTTCCAAAATAAGAGTGGTATACGCCTTTGGCACTATATTTACCACAAGAAGATCATTCCACAAAGCTGCTGGATCTCTCCATTGATCCAGCTCTCGCCATTTGATACTCCTCCTATTGTCTGTGAGACCAAAGAAACCACTAACATGAACTGGGAGTCCAGTTTTGCTTTCTTCACCTGGAGGTAATGGCAGAAAACAAAAAGCTCTTCCTGAGAAGTCTGCTACAGCTCCTTTTTCCTCCCCGTTAGTTGACAAAGACATGGCTATTCCAATTGTAGGAACAAATTTCAAGTCATCAGCTAAACAATCCAGTTCAGTACACATTCCTCGACCACCTACGCAATTACATACTAACCAAGAGGTTTTCTGTGCATCCTTAACACTCTCATCTTCTACAACTATATTTACATGGTATGTCACACATGTTATGCTATTGCTTGGGATTCCCTTACAATACTGATTTATTGCAGTTCGTAAGATTTTGATAGAATTGGGTCTTTCATGTTTCAAGGCCTTGTTTTCACTAGCAGTTACTCTAAAAATCAGCTTCTCAGTTCCATCAGCTTCCCTAACATGCAATGAAACATCCTGAACACTCTTCAAGAAGAGCAATACTGTGTCTGCATCTGCTCTGAAGGATTCAAACAGCTCCAAAACCTTCTGTTTGTCATAAACATTGCTGCTTAGTTGGGAAGGCTGCAGACGAAGCGGGAAACGAAAAAAGGTACCAGGAAAGTTTCCATTCTTAAATGTTTCCTTAGTGCTGCCAAATACACCAATGAATGGTGCAAACTGGTCTGTAAGTTCATTGATTTCCTTGCTATCTTCTTTTAGATTCCAACACTGGCCTGATTCATGAGGTCCAAAAAGGGTTTGATGGGGATCAAGCATTCCAATCTGGTCACCACTAAAAATACTGGGGACATCTGTATACATAAAACAACAACTATTAATAATCCTAAACTAACTTATTTTTCAAACACATTCTTAAGGATCAAATTTTTAAAGGTCAATGAAAACAAATGTTATAAAACTGATAAACCAAGTATAATGCCCAGGGATGTGGCTGAGTCACCATCCCTGAAGGTATCTGAAAGACCCTTAGATGTGGCACTTAGGCACATGGTTTATTGTGGACTTGTCAGGGTCAGGTTTATGATTAGACTCGATGGCAAAAGTGTTTTCCAACCTACATGATTCTAGAATTCCGGTAACATTTAATTCAGTGCTTATTGAAAGTGAAGAAACAAGCACACTCCTAGTCTGAAATTAAGTACATCAATAGTCATTGAACTATTTGCATTCTAACACAGTGAGCAACAGAAAGTGTAATTTTTTTGCAAATATATTATTTTAATATTTTTTCTTTCCTGAAAATACTGGAAAGAAATTTAGTAAAGGTGTATTTATTGCAGATCTTAAAGGCTTGTAAACAGCGGTACTGTATGTTTAAAAGCATAAATTGACAGAACTATCAAACCATATTAACTAAGCTTTTATTCATGCACTACTAAAATACAGTGGAAAAAACATCATGTGTCTTACAAACTCACTTCATAAGTTAAATATGTTATTTCAGCAAAACTTTGACTCTTACCCTGTACTATGTAGACTGTAAGCACTATTTATGCTATATGCTTATGCTATACAGCAGTAAAACATTTTGCCAGAAAGTATAAATATGCATATACCTCTACTACAGAGTACTCTTTCTAGCACGAAATAAAATCACTGCTTACTATGTAAAGAACCTGCACAGAAGCATCAGTCTTGTCTAAACTTCCACACTCCTACTCAAATGTCTAACTTATATTACGCGTCTCTACAATATGAACAGCAGTGCATAACTGAAATAACAGTGTAAAGGCATGTTCATATCAATATAAGGGACTAAGTACATAATGATGCTACTACAAGAAACACATTTCCAAAAAAAAAATCAAAAGCCTACATGCTTTTAGAAAAACATGAATGTTTCTAAAGTAAACCTAGCCAGAGATCCAATTTTAAAATGCACTACAGAGAAGCCATTAAATGAGTATCTAAGCTACATAAAATAGTTAAACAATTTAATAAAACTTTAACAATTTCATTTTAAAATATCAACTGAGAGTACCTGTTATATGATAAACTGAATTAAAGCCAATTCCAAATCTTCCAACTTTAAGAGGATCATCTTTCTTCCTGCTTCTTGCTATTTCCTGTATACCATGCCAGTCCTCAGGGGTGAAAACTGCATCATTGTATGCATAAAATGCTGGCCCTATAATAAATAGGCAAGTGTTAAAAAGACGACAGAAGAAAACTACTTAACTGAGAAAAAAATCTAGGAAATAAGTTTACAGAACTGCTAAAGTATTTCTTTAAAGTCTGTATGTGCAAATTTAATCAGGAAATCTATGACTCAAACTGATATCAAATTATGCTTGGTCATGAAAGAGAGAGAGAGTAGCAGCAAAAGCATGAAGATGGATTTACCTCTGTATAAAGTACTTAAGAGATATATGTCCTGATGTGGTATCTAGTTCTAGTGGCCACATTTTAAAAGAATGACTCCGAAAAACTGAACAGAAAGCAGAAAACAGCAAAACTTCCAGAAAAAGTGTTCTGTGGCACAAGGCTTAAACTCAATCTGTTCAGTCTATTAAAAAGATGTTTGAAAGATGTTCTAATCACAGTCTATTAATACCTCTACTGGAAGGGATACATGGCAACATATAACTATAACCTGTGTCTAGAAAGACAGACAAATTCAAATTGGAAGGCACAATGAGGTTGATTAACAAGCTAGAAATGAGAAGTAGTGGATCACCTATTATTAAGTCTTCAAATAATAACTGAATGCCTTTTGGGATGTTTATGTAAACTAATATGTCTGATAAATACATAACTGACCTCAACCACACAAAGCCGTACTAGATGATACAAACCTTAAAGTTACAACAAACTACCTCTGCAGTACAGGCAGCATGGATCAAAGGTTGGTGCAAGGGTGAAAGAGTAAGAGATGGAGAAGAAAACAGAACTGCCCAGAGAAAGCTGAAATGTAGGGTCATGTTTACATTAAGAACTGGAGATCACTCTCAAAAAGCAGCGGTATGCAGAAAAACCAAAATTACTAACACCCAAAGCATTCTTTTATCCTAGGTCTTATTAAATCTTGTTTACTGACTCTACTAAAAATCCTTTCATGTATATTGAGATAGCAAATGACAATAGGAAAACAAGCCCCAGGATATACAGTCATCCTGGGAAAAGTTACCTGAAATAAAGCCGAACATGAAGGCTTTCTCAAACAGCATTAACTATATGTAGTTGAAAAGCTGCTACCGATAACCTGGCAAGATGATGCCATAAGGCCTTCAATAGCAAACACCGTCTTTGGAAAAGAATTTTCAACACTAGAACATAGACAAAATATCCACCTCGTAAGGTGGTCACCTCTATATAGCAAGGAGAAAAATCACAAAACCACATGCGTATTGAATGATAACGGCCAAAACTAATAAAAACCATATTTACCCTGATACTGTGCCATGTCCTTTGACCATAGAGTTTCTGTTCCATACTGAGTTTCATCATATAAAAACCTAACCTCTGTGGCACCAGCATCTTCTGCATTCTGTATCAGTTCCTGAGGCAGAAAAACAAGCAAACAAACAAAACAAAAAGTATCATGCAGTAATGTTGTACATATTCTAGCAATGGCTTTCCAACTTAAATAGTAGAAAATTATAAACAATTGCCTTGAGTATAGTTGTGTTCATACTTTTCAACCATAATAATTTTATCTAGTTCACCTGAATGAAAATAGACATTATAAAAGGAATATTCATTATAAAAGAAAAATAAATATTTATAATAACATTTATATTCAGCCAAATACTATAAGCATGATTTAAATTTGGAGGTTAAATTCCACACACAAGCAGTTGAAGTTGAGAAATAGCTTACTAAGCTGTTACTACTATATTATCCCAAATCAGCTGTACAAGTCTCAAAACAATGAAGAAAAAAAAAATCAAAAAAGTAAAAATCAAAGTTTGCTGCTAAGTCCACACAACAGCTGAAGACAACAGCATGGCAGCAAATCATAGAAGAGCAATATGCATCACTCTTTACATCAACTGAATTCCATTTAACACTTCACAGTATAAACCAACCATTCAATAGCCACAGTGCTCACTTCTAACACCTCTACAGCAGAGGGCTGCAAAACACCTTTGACTAGAAACTGTAAACCATGAACCAACAGAGCTCCCCTGCTGAATGAATCCCACAGCTCTAGGCAGAGGCTTATATTGATTATTTGTTAAACAGTATTACCAGTGGTGAGAGCTGTGGAAAACTCTAACTAAAATATCAATAAACTAGTTCTGTAAACGCTACCACTGACAAAACATGCCACCCAGTCCCATTTACCTCAACACCATTATACACTGCAGACACCTAAGTGTGATTATAAATAACTACAGGATTAGAGCTTCACACAATGATCGAATTACACTGAATCATCAAACTGCAGCAGGGCTCCAAAGATACACATTCATATATACAAATAAACACGCATCTGTGTGTACGTTTGTGTGGGTGTGTGTAAGTTTGGCCTAAGCAAATATCCCAACCGAGTTGAAAAGCTATGTAGGTAAATCACATCACATCCAACATATTCATACAACATAACTTTCAGTCAATTACTCATAACAATAGAAGATCTGCTATCAAGATTAATCTTTACTTAGAACTAACATATCAACTAGCAGCAGGTATTATAGATTAGGTTGCATACTAATATACTGTTGACAGTAAAATAAGCTCACTGTTATCTAATATCTGGTTTCAAAACTATGAACCCTCTATTTTTCACTTTGTGACAGCATGCTCACTTTATAAGGCCTTTCTCACCCGTAAACAAAATATACTGTTTATAATGTCACTATAATTTTGAAGCAAGAGGTAGCAAAAAATACACCCACAGTTCAACATAATTTTTTTAAGAATTTCTCTCCATAAGGTATTTAATTACAAAAACATACAATTCTTCCAAAAGAATAATCACAGCAATCATTCAAGATTATACAGAAAGACAGTGAAAGCCTCTAGAAATATTACATCAGTACGAAAACTACCATGTAGTCAGAGACTTGCATTCATGCTGTGGCACACAGAGCATCTCCTACATTCAGCTGCAAAAGCATTGTATTTGAAGAATTGAAATAGTGAAATGAATTTCAAGAGGTCAGCAAGATTTCTGGTAGTAATTACACCCTAACAGCCTGTTAACTCTAAATCGTAAATCATGAAAAAAGGAACATTTCTACTTTCAGATTTACCCACCCAATTCCTAAAAACATTAACTTATTTATTCATGTTGGAATGAAAATTTGGATTTAAATTGTTAAGGTCTGAATCCTTCACAATGCAAATGGATCTTTCAGATTCAACTAGTACTGGGAAACAGTAAAAACGTAAGCATCCCATCCAATGAACAAACACTGCTCATAATATATCCAGCATGCAGTTTGCCAAAACCACTGAAAATATGCTTATCTTAAGCATTCACACTAAGAATAATCAACTTGTTACACAGTTGCAAAAAAAACCCTTTCAAGAGACAGCAGGAACTGCCAGCAACTGTCACCATTTACATTTGTGTGCTTTATACATATGGATAAATATATACATGTAGCTGCACCAAATCCCATTAGAACTAGTATTCAAATAAACAAAGGAAGTGAATCTCCTAACATCTATGTGATGCAGCATTCTGGATGAGAAATTTAATATCCAACTATGAGCTAGTCACCTCAGGTGCAATTAAAAATATTAAAATATCAAACTGGCACTTCCAGACATCAGCATAAGAAGCTACAATAAATCAGACAAATCATCTTCTAAAGGTACCTGTCTTTCCCCTCATGGGACTTGATGAATTTAGAATCATCTGTATTTTTTCAGATTATAAAATCATAGAATGATCTGGGTTTGAAGAGACCATAAATATCATCTAGTTCCAGCCCTCCTGCCATTGGCAGGGACGTCTTTCACTAGACCGAGTCACTCAAAGCTCTGTCCAACCTGACTGACTGCTTCCCATGATAAGGCATCCCCAACTTCTCCAGCCAACCTGTTCCAGTGTCTCACACCACACTCACCCCAAAACATCTCTTATGTCCAACCTAAACCTATCCTACTCAGTTTTCAGACCTTGCCCCTTGTCCTGTCACTATATGCCTTGGTATAAAGTTTCTCTCCACCTTCTCTGTAAGGCCCCTTTGTGCGTTTAAAAGCCCTAATAAGATCTTACCAGAGCCTTCTCTTCTCCAGGATGAACATCCCCAATTCTCTCAGCCCTTCCTCACAGGAGAACATACTCCAGACATGCCTAAAGTAAGGTGAGGTGAACTCCACTCTACTGAAATTTTTTTTAGTGCTTAAATCAATGTTGTCATTTACATTGTTAAGCTTGTACGCATACCATTCAATGTTCAAATGCGGAGCATCACAAGGTAACATGCTATACTGTTGCACACTTTGAAGCCTCCTGGACCAATGATAAACAAACACAAAAAACACCCTACCTCAGTCCAGAAAATCCTGTGACATTCTTTTGTTATGAGAACTAGTGTGTGAAGGGGTCCTATAGGGATGCTGGGGAGGGACTCTTCATTAAGGAATGTAGTGAGAAGACAAGGGGTAATGGGTTTGAAACTTAAACAGAGGAAGTTTAGACTGGATATGAGAAAGAAATTCTTTAGTGTAAGGGTGGTGAGGCAGTGGAATGGGTTGCCCAGGGAATTTGTGAATGCTCCATCGCTGGCGGTGTTCAAGGCCAGGTTGGACATAGCCTTGGGTGGCATGGTTTAGTGTGAGGTGTCCCTGCCCATGGCAGGGAAGTTGGAACTCGATGATCTTAAGGTCCTTTCCAACCCTAACTATTCTATGATTCTATGACTAAAAATGTTTTTCAGCCCACACAAAACTGATGGGTTCATTATTCTTGTCACTCTGGAGCAAGTCTCCCAAAACCCATTCAAAGATTCCCATCATAAAACCCTTCTTAATCTAATAATGAAACTTTGTGACACTGCCATAGACCACTGAGGAAAATGAATTTAGCTACCAAGAAATTCCGCAACAAAATCTTGTATTAAAGTCTCCAGTTTATCCTAATCTTAATATTAAAATAACGCTTTCCAAATTTTTTATACACTATTATGTATACTACATAGCTTACAGCAGAGATGAACAATAAATAATAAGCAAAATAAACATTTTAGATAGCTCACATAAAATATATCATGAAGTCTCTGATTTAACTATAACACCTGTGTTTTGGTTTTGGTTTTTGGTAACTTACAATGGCATCTGTGACAAGCAAACTCATAAATGTTAAACCCACAACTCACAATTCCTTGTCCACAGGAATAGAAACGTCTTTCCCATACTAGAATGAGTATCTAATGAGATACAGCAACTGCAAGACTTGCTGGAAACTGTCAAATTAATTGCATTATGTCATGCATATTAAATGACTACTAAAAATACCATCTGTTGTATACCTTAAGAATCTGTCCTCCTTCTGGGTATCTTCTTAAGATATCCTTAAGAAAATCAACAAGTGGTGGTGTTGTTTGTCCAAAACGACCTAAAACCAAACAAAAAGCAACCAGTGTATTATGCTACTATGCACTGAATTTCACATTAAAAACTATTCACTAAACATTTACTGACAATTTAGAAATTAAATTAATTCAAGTCCTGATACTGTTAAATCCTGTACTTTCAAAATCAACTGTAGAAAAACATTACATATGTTTTTATTTAAAAAGTTAAAATAGCAGTCTTGATGTTAAGGTCAATGTATCATTTCGTATCTAGATGAAATAAATCTTTGCATCAGTTACACCCCAACTCTCATTACTGGATGTTTTAAATGTAGCAACTGCTGAAGGATGAAGTACTTTTTAAGCAGCAGGACAGTCAGCATTCTAGGGCAGCAGAGGCTCTTTTTCATAGCCAGTGACGATCTCTACTGACAGCTTCACAGAGGCACAGTACATCTCAGCTCTAGCGCAGACTTCATGTTCTGGCATATTGTGGTGCTGGGCCTGGTGCTAGCTTTGGTGTTAGCTGGGCTTCACATTGGAGCGAAAAGTCACATTAAGGTACTACCAAGCACTATGAAGTTCTGCTCTAAGAGGAAGAGTCTATCACAAAAAGAAATATTCAGTACTCTTCATTTCAAACTCCAGTCTGAGACTAAAGAGCAGCTCCCTAAATCCAAACTTCTAAAACATGTGCTTCAAATAAATATTCATGATGCAATCCCCAAAAGGAAAACAGACTCTATTGATGCCCCTTCTATCACTTCCTTTAAAAGTTATGAACAAATTAATTATTCTCTCTCTCCCCCCCATTTTGCATATATGTGTGCCTATAAAGTACACAGATTCAAACACACATGGATACATTATATATATTACGGAATAAAACATTTTAAAAACAAAAACACCACAGAACCCTTGGCAATGTGGGGAAAAAGGAGACAGATAACTATCTGCTGAGAAAACATCAAGTAAAACCATCAAACATCTTGTGTTTATGAAATTTTCATATCACTTTATGTTTAAGATAACAGCACAAACTAAAATAAAAACTAAGAAATTCCAGGCCACAGCTCTAAGTGTAGGGAGCATTTTATAGCTTTATTATTTTTATAGTATACAGAAGTAAATGGAATTCGACATGCAATATGCAAACTTCTCAAATAAGGTAAACTGTAGGAAACTTTGGGTGTTTCTTTTCTTAGGAGAAATTCTCTTAAATCAAGAAACCGATCTCTAAGCCTAACTTGGGCAGGCAGGCGGAAGTGTTTAAAACAACACATTTCACTATGGGAACCACAAAAACAGGCAAGTTAACTTTTAAGTGACAGGACTGAAAATTGACGCTATTCTCTCTTTACATCTAAGAGCAAAGCTGCTCTACTTAGCTCAGAAAAATTACCCTGGACATCATGACTTACTACATGCTATCAAAGGCTGAACTGTTTTTTCTTCAATATTAGAGCTCA
Organism: Psilopsiagon aymara; assembly: GCA_024733675.1. NCBI lineage: Eukaryota > Metazoa > Chordata > Aves > Psittaciformes > Psittacidae > Psilopsiagon > Psilopsiagon aymara. The sequence continues at coordinate 13,764 of JANRGW010152365.1, forward strand.
TCATATTTAACACAAACTGGTTCCACAATCTGAAGGAGAAACTTTTTACTCCAAGGGTAGCCAAGCATTGGAATGGGAACCCAGAGAGCTTGTGCAGTCTCCATCCTTGGAGGCTTTCCAAACTCAACCAAACCAACCCCTGAGCAACCTGGTTTGACCTCAGAGCTGACCCAGCTTTGACCAGAAGGTTCTAGGGAATGTGAACATAAACTTCTAGCTAACATACAAACGCTTCACTTCCCTCTATCACTAGAAAACCATAATCCAGTACACTCACGGTTTACACAAACCAAATAAAATATCTGCACGAAAAGAAGGGTTTCCTTCTTCATCCAAACATCCCATTAGCATTTATTTCCTTCTTACAATAAAGTAACTGTTAAAAGAACACTGATTATAGCAACCAAGTAACATAATCATTACAGATTTTAATTACAACATCTCTCAAGATATTCAGATATCATAATATAATTCAAGATATCATACAAACAAATACACCTTCTATTTTTGTAATAAAAATGTAACTAAAATTACAGAATCAAAAGAAAAACAAGCAAATCAGAAGAATTCAAAAGCTTTTCACCAGTGTTAGTCTTCTACACAGTGGTGACTGAAAAGATATCCTTTAAAGTAGCTGAACTGCTTATAAATATTCATCTTATTTTGCATGAGACAAGGCAGATATTAACACTACTGCAAGCCAAGTGTTACCGATTCCAAAGTACAGCAATATTCAAATTTCTACACATGAAATTACAAATAAAAAATTAATCACCAAGGCACTTGGGAAGAGAAGTTTAGTTTTCCTGAGTCAGAATGAAAAGAACAAGTGAAGGGATACCTGAAACTTACAAGGAAAACAACAGCTTCCAATTCAAAGCAAAGAGTAATTCAAATAACTCCAGATTGCATGAGAAAATGCTTTGACCTTCCCATTTATGAAAACAGACAAGTGTTTGTCATACCTCCTCCTTTCAACCCTTTTGACTGAAGCTTCAGAAAAACTTGATTTTGAGATCTCTGAAGATCAACAATCTTGATACCATTAGATAACTGAAATAAAAAAAATAAGATGGATCTTAATAAGAACATTCTGCAGCATAACTAACTTGTTGTAGCTCCATTTCCTACACGTTTATTCTAAGAAGTTTGTGTTTGCCTAAAAGTACACAAAAACTACAAAACATCAGACTAGAGCAGCACTTTAAGTCCCCGAGGTCTAGGATGGCCTCCTTTGCCTAATGACAGGTGAAGTATCAGTTTGTTAGCAACAGGATCAATAAAAATGGCCACAAGCAAATCAGGTGGAAAAAATGCCAACAGAAGTATACTAGGAGCAAGCCATGGCCTCCCATTTTTATGTTTGACAAGTTTCATGTTCTGGGAACTTTCAGGAGCATAGAGCTGAAGCAGTTATTGTTCTAATGTACATGATCATAAAGAAAATAAACACTTACAGGAAGCAGACTATGTACTCCAGAAAAGTAAATAACGGATATTCAGTTTCATATGAGTTTTAAACTAAGCAGTATTAGCTCAAAGCAGATAGTCATACAGAATTGTGTAAAGACAGAAGTATGTCACATAAAACCCCTGAAGAATTCGACAGCCTCATCTCCCCATTATACACTTCATTTCCCCTCTACCTCTCTGAATTCACCGGGAACATGACTGAGAAACTGGAGCATACTAAGCAAGAAATTCCTTAGCAGCCACTGGGAAAACTACTTAGTAATCATAGCACATGATTTTTTTATTTTGCAATTCTAGTTTCATATTTTACGTGTATCCCAGTCATATATGATGTGATGCTCAAATAGTCATGTATGACATGATGTTATCCTGCATACCACAATAACAAATGCAGAATTAGAAGTTGCAGCGTGCTAATTAGAAATTTAATTCATACTAAACTGTATCAAACATATATTATGTGAAAGTTTATTATTATATTACTCGCAGTTTATAATGCAGTTCAGAACTACTTCCTCAATTGGATGGCTAAAAACAAATTACTAGAAAAAAGCTTGTATTTACACATGGATGCTTATAATCTAACTATATTTAATGAGCAAAAGACAGTTCTAGCCCACAGTATATAAGCATAACCCTAAAAAATAATAGGAAAAAAAGTATGTGCCTTTTTACTTACACCAGTTTTAAGTATTTGCAACAGCAGTGCATTTATTTCAAGCTCCTAAAGAAATGTTGTATTTCAGCTGATCTTATCTCAAGTTGTAAAATAGCTTACACTGGCCAAACAACCTACTCAGGACTCACTAAAATAAAAAAGAATCAACAGAATGCTGTAACTTACCCACCAAGTTTTAAAGGGTGAGAAAAACCAAATTTTCTCAGATACTATTTTTGTACCAGAACACCAGCAGAAACTAGGGAGATTGAATACATTCAAATTAATAGTTCAACACTGTAAGAACTTATGAGAGAAAGCGATACCGGATTTTACTTAGCATGTAAATTGCACATAACACTCAATGGGGAAAAAAAATACTGATTAATATTCTACTACCTCAGTAAATTAAAAAGTAATCTGATCCAAGTTTATAGATGTTTTCCAAAACTGCTACAGAATATTCCCATGTGTATTCTAGTTTAATATTAATAAATAAATAAATTCAGAATAGCTGTTACAGTCTGCTTACTGCCTGTTCCCTGCCAAAATGTAGTTTTCTGTGCCAGACACAGTGCTGCTTAGATATTTGCTTCCAGATGAGTTTGAGAAAGTGATTATAACAGATCTCTTTCCCCACAGAACAGGAGGGCCTGGAGAGAACGAAATGAAGGACACACAAAACCATACAAGAAAATAAAAAATAAACTACATGGGCAGTTTGTTTGATGCCTGAGTCCTCAATGACTACTTGTGTTGCTCATAGAGGTTCTTACAAGCATCATGAGCAGTGCCAACAACTAACATCTAATTCTTTCCGAGCATCATAGAATGGTATTTGGGTTCCCATGGACCTTTGAAGATCATCTAGTCCAACCTTTCTGCCATGGGCAGGGACACCTTCCACTAGACCAGATTGCTCAAAGCTCCACCCAACCTGACTTTAAACATTTTCAATAATAGGGCATCACAACTTCTCTGGACAACATGTTCCGGTGTCTCACCACCCCCATCATAAAATATTTCTTCCTTATGTCCAGTCTAAATCTATCCTCTTTCAGTTTAAAACCATCACACCTGGTCCTGTCACTACAGGCCTTGGTATAAGCATGGTATCTCTCAGTCTTTCTTATAAGCCCAGTTTATATACTGAAAGACTGAAATAATGTCTCCCTAGAGTTTTCTCTTCTTTATTCATTTGTAAGTAAGTCCCCCTGCACCATTTAACCCCAATTTCCAATCTCCTCTCTTCCCTTCTTGCCTCTAGGCATCCCATCCCACTAGTATTCGAAGGCTCCTGTTTCCCAAGAGTATAGCTAGCAGCATGCCAAGCAATACTGAAATGGTGACCCCAGGCTGATGCCTCCAACAGAACAAGGTCATTCATTCAACTCTCTCCTTTGTACTCAGACCTCAATTTTTAACTTGCAAAAGCTCCTGTCACTGGGATGTCAACTATGCTGTTGAGGTGGGCCAGCAGGTAGAAAATCAATTAAAGATGGAAAGGAAGCCAAAGCAAGCACATCTGCACTGAATCTTCTGCGCCTCCCCAAAGACATAAGGGTAAAGAAAATGGATTATGTCAGAAAAGGACACAAAACCTCGAACGATAAAAGCTGGCACCATAAAGAGAAGTACAAGGGTCATCTGCTCGTCCCAAACACCCCCTAGCTCCCCATGAGAGACCCACACCTAAGGACGCAGACACACCGCGCTGCCCTTGCAGCCCGCTGGGGACTTCCAGCACCCCGCGCCGCGCCCCTCACCTCTCTCCCGCGGTGCCACAGCCGCTGCTCGGCGGGGGGAAAGCCGGCTTCCGCGTCTATCCGCGCCTTCACGTCCCCCACTGCGGCGGACGGCGGCAGCTCGAAGGTCCTGCAGCCCAGGCAGTCATGGAGGACGGTCACCCGGGCCAGCCTGCAACAACAAGACAGACACCAGCTGAGCAGGGACCCGCAACGACCTGCCTCGGCGACCACCCTCCGCCTGCTCTGTCTCCCCCTCGGAGGCCCAGGGTACAGGGATGGGAGGGCGCGCTCCTGCCCCACTGAGGAGGGAAGGAGCTGCTGGGCCTGCGAGCGGAGCCGGGTCCCGCAGCGCCGCAATCCCGCTGCCTCTCTTCCTCTCCCCTCTTCTGCCGTGCCGTGCCACCCTGCCCCACCGCCACTCACATGCCCGCCGCAGCACACAAAGCACCGTTAGCCGCGCTGCTGCGGCCGCCGCCGCTCCCCACACGGGGAAGGGGTGTGGCTGCGCACGGCAGACACAAGAGGCTCGCCCGGAGCACTGCGCCGCGGAGGAAGAGGGAGGAGGGAGCGGGTGAAGCCGCCCTAACGTAGCCCCGACCGCGGTGACGCCTCTGGTAAAGCGACCGCCGTCCTGGCTCCGCGCGGGGCTGCCTTGCTCCCGCTTCGTGGGGCGGTGGCTCCTGGCGGGGCCTCGGGTGAGTGAGCCCGGTCGCCTCGGGGAAGGATGGAGCTTGGTTTGACCGGTGATGCGTGTATGGCACGAGGCTGCCAGAGCCGTGACAAAGGCTGAGATCCGAAGGCGTTACGGCACACAGGGCTGTCCTGCAGCGCGGCAGGCCGTCAGGGAAGCGTGCTGGTGTTCGGCATAATTCCCAGCAGTCAGGCACCACCACATGCAGCACTGTTACCTCTGATAAACATTCTCTTTCACAAGGATGCAAAACACAGAAGGAAATGTCATTTTTCTGCTCTTCTGTCAGTCATTTGATTGATCAGGAGTATTTATTGGTCTTGACCTTCTACTTTGTATCCTATGGTAAGTCTTCATGCCATTCAAAGACTACAGAAGGTGCTCTTGCTCCTGAAATCAGAGCTTTGATCTCATCCTGATGAGCTAAATGGATCTTGAGAAACTTGTGGAGGGGCCAACAGAAACCTCTGGGGTTCACTGTGTGCAAAGTTCTGCACTGGGCATCATGGGTTGCCAATCAGTGATGGGCTGAATAGCAAAGGAGTTTTGGGGTAGCAGGCTGAATATGAGGAGGTTTGAGGGAAGTGATGCTCAGTGTTGATGAAGCTGAACCTAGGATGTTGTGACCAGAATAGGATGTTCTGGGCTTCCTCAGTTCCAGATCCCAGCAGAGGGATGGTCAGTGGCATGGTCAGTGGCCCAAAGCACATGACCTACGAGGAGAAGAGGGAGGAGTTGGGCTTGTTTAGTCTGATGAGGAGACTAAGGTGCAGTATAGTAGCATCCCCCAAATACCTGAGGGACAGCTGCAGAGGTGATGGAATTCCACTCTTAGTAGTGCCCAGAGGCAATGGCAACAAACTGCAGCTTGAGAGGTTCACACTTGTCAATAGGAAGAAACATGTCACTAGGAGAGTAGCGCAGTACTAGCATGGGTTGTCTAGAGGCACTCTTCCTGTTGGGATATTTTCAATGCTTAGCCATGACTGACCTGATCCAGTATTGACAATCCTTCTGCTTTGAGCAGGAAGATGGACTACAGACCTCCAGCCAATAGTTCCATTTCTTTCCAGCTGGTCCTTAATTCCAGACCCTGACTAAACTGAAACATCTGTGACTGTTGTCAGTAACAGAGTTAAAACTGCTACTTGGCAGCAACAGATAGCAGAAATTTTGTGGAAGGGAGAGAAGACACAATGAACGTCTTTGCAGGAAGTGTATCAAGTTAAGATGAAAGAAAGCTTAAAAGCCACAAAGGTCAGGTGGATCAGGATACAATACAGTATCTAGGTGAAGTTTTGCCAGTGCCACAACATCTTATTTCATTCATATTCAATATCTGTCTATTGAATACTACAGAATTATAAGAAAGGGTTAGAAATTTTGTGGGTCTGATCCTGCTTTCACCAGAAATAATAAAACTATTTTAACTTAAACAAGATAGATCTAACTCTTCTTTAGTTTGTTGATTTTCTGTAGTTTTGTATCTCCTGTCACATCTTCTTCACAGCTTGTCATCACAGAATTATTTGTATTATGTCCAAAGGAATGAGAATGCTGCTTTCTAATCTCTTGCACCTATCTCTTTATGTCTTGATACCAAGCGAATATACTACCTGCAGAAAGGTGTGACATGAGGGGCACAAATGTGGATGGCTGGGCAAAATGGAAGGATTTGAAACCTGATGCAGTCCTATTCATATCAGCTACTAAAATAGTCTCCAGACCAGTTGAACTACCAAACCACTGGCAAAATCTAATTCTTCTGCAGCTGGGATCATGGGAGTGATTTAGTGTTCTATGAAGCATGCACAATTGTTTGAATGGGACCCTGGGGACAAGCAGAGCTGTCTCAACTAACAGCTACCTCTCTATGACACACATCTCAAATGGTGGGACACATTCAGGGGCACAGACAATCCTGCTGTCAGTGACTGATTGAAGTTCCCCAACCCATGTCACATCACATGACAAGACTATACTCCCAAATTATGTCCTGTGATGGTTTCACACTAATATTGTGGGAGAAAAAAAGTCTTTGTGCCACAGATTCTGTCTAGTATGTGCCCCCTGTAGTAGAAGGGGAAGAGTTGCAAAGAACCAGTGATCCAGAACTGGAACCATGCAAGGTTCTGGGCAAAGGAGCTGGACTTGTGAGCTGCTGGAAAATGGCTATACCTGTTCTTTTCATAAACTTTTTCCTCTTGATACAAGGCAGACTGTTCTTTCATACTGGCAGGAATGACTGTCCCATTTCTATTTACTGTGGGGCACCTTTCATTTGCTTTTATCATGTGTTTTCTACTCTGTTTTTTTTTCCTTTTGATAATATCTGCTTTTGGATTGTATTATCTTTCCATCCATCCAGATAGAAGCAAGATGTTCATCCTCTTACTACCCTTGTATTAAAAGAGTAAGCATGACTAGGCCATGTATTCTAGTGCAGCCTTTTGGTCATCTGCACTGTTTAACTGTTGTCATGCTTCTTGGCACAGTTTTAACCCTGTAACTACTACGAGGCTTCAGGACCACCATCATCAGGCATGGTTCATAAACCAGGGACAGCTCTCTACTGTCAAAACAGACAAGGACACTTTGGTTTAGAGCCAAAGACTGTTAAGGTTTTTAAACACAAACTGTGTTATACCACTTACCCTTAGAGTTTTGGCCCCTTTCCTGGGGCCCCATCCCATTTTATTTATTGGCTAGCTGTTGCTATTGATGATAGTAAGCAAGACTCCCACTGGGAGTGTGTCCAAAGTAGGGCAACAAAGCTGGTGAAAGGCCTAGAGGCCAAGTCCTGTGAGGAGCAGCTGAGGGACCTGGGGTTGTTTAGTCTGGAGAAGAGAAGGCTCCTACAGTATTAATTACAATGCTGATTTTTATCAGCAACATCCTGGCCATTCATATGGCAAGGAATATAGTATAAATATCCTTTTTAATTATAAAGTTATTTATACATATCCTGTTACCCATTATCAAACTGGTTTTGACAGCTTATGACAGTGACTTTTTAAAGCCTGATCTGTAAAAAAAAATATGCCAGCAAAGTGACTATATAGAAATTACACTGTCTGACAAAAAATGAGTACATGTTTCAGTCTGCAGATTTTCACATCAAAGGAGTCCCCAAGCTTTGTTTGACTTTAATCTTGCTTATCCCTTTGGAAAACAGAACTATGGAAGCTATGTAATCCTAGTGAAGTTAAAGGTGTCACATACATATTTGCTATGCAGAACTCCTATTAATGATTTTATGTGACAATGTAAAAAGAAAAAATTGTTTGACCAGGTGGCAATTTTGTAGTCATGGCAGTTTGGAAAAAAAAAATAATCAATCTTTTAAATCTAAAATCATTTGGACTTCTTTGAGAATTTTTAAATACTACTTCTAGCAATTCCTATGATAATATTTTTGTAACCACTTTTTCCAAGCAAAGCAGTGTTTAGATTTAAGAATACATATGGAAAATTCTCCTGTGGCTATGAACAAGGCTTCTCTTGGGTTGAGAATGAGGTCATACAAGAAGGTATATGCAATAAGAAAACAACTGAGAGTCTCTGCAACATTGAAGTATTTTTATAAAATTAAATGAAAGCCATTTTCATAGTGACATTTCCTTGAAAACAGAAAATTCTGAGTTGCAGAATCACCTCATATTTCCCAGTGATTTAAAATAAATGTCCAGTAGCAGAAAAAGGTGAATGCAAACCCCTTTCTTCCTTATCAGTGTGTTTAGAAAGGTGGAATTGAGTCTGCAAAAGGAGTGTATGTTGTGATAAGAAACAAATGTGATTAGGTCACTAGTGCAAGAGGAAACTGCTGCAGTACAGTAGCTTCCAGTGCAGCAAGTAACATTCTGCGGTGTTGGCAGGCAAGTAGCTGTGACTCAACAGCTATATCTAGATTCGACATAGTGCACACCAAGCAAAATCAAAACTGTCTATAACACACTAAGCACCTTCATTCTTAAATCGATTCCTTAAGTGTTTCTAACAGATGTTTTAAACATTACATTGTATATATATAACGTTAAAGATTCTGTAGTCACTGCCAAGAGCTTGCTTTATCCTTGCCTACTAATGCCTTTTCAAGAAGTTTGAGAATAAACCTACCATTGGCTGATGACACATGTGCTAGTCATTGGACAGCCACCCCTTACTGGAAAGTTTCTAATTTGTTTGAATAGCTCTATTAACAGAAAAGTATTTAGCTGAAATGGCTATAATCCTACCTTGTACAAATGAAAAAAAACAACAACAAAAAAGCCCAAACCTCCCTCTGGGCTGTGAAGCATTTGATTTAAACAAAATATCTATTTTTGCCATAAAATCTATCACACGATTTCATTAGTTTGCTGAAACTGTTTTATTATAGATTGGTGCAGTGAGTTTAAATCTGTTCTCATACTCTGCATTCCTCACATAAAACCATTACAGACAGCTTCTAAGCAAAATATCAGTATGATCGTGGCCTAATGAAATACTAAAGAACTGAAGGAAAGTATTATCTTATTCCTTTTGTAAGCTGATGTGTTTTTAAATGTCAAATATCAAAAGAACAAGATCCTTTTTAAATACTAGTAAAAACAAACAAAAGATTGAAGGCACAGAGGCCAGGAAAAGCCATTTGTTTCCATCTAATGATTTCGATCTCTGTTGTGTGCTTTAATGTTCAGACCAGTTCCTTGATGGCACTTAGCAAATGCTAATGGAAAGTACTCAAAAGACCTATAAAATTTGGTTCAGTTTTATTCTTTACACATAAAGAGCAGAGCAACAAAGCACAAATAAGTGATAAAATTTTAAAATCTTCTTAAATGCTGAAGTAAAATTTCCTCTTAGATCTACCATTAGGAAAAGACTAATTTAAATTAAGTCCTTAAAGAAAGGACCTAACCTTACTCAACTACAGTATGGTAATCATTACTCTACAGATTTGAATTGCTAAGTATCACAGGGATTTCTGTTCCAGACCATACGAATAACAAAATACAGTACAAAATGCTTGGCATTTCAAATTATGCAAAAGATTAAACCAAAGTACTTATAAAAATAAACTTTTCAATTGCTCTTTAGAGAATTGCATGAGGAGGGACTGCAGTGTTGCAAGATCTGCTGTTGACATACATTTTTAAACAAGCAGTATGTTAACTCATTTGACAATTGGTGCCAATAAAACTGCTAGATTTAGAACACCCACTTTAACCTTGAAACAGCAAAAAGCAGAGCCTAAATCTGAAATTGATTTCAGTGCCAAATATAAGTTCCTAAATACCACAATGAATCCAAGCCTATGTTCTTTGCCTCCAATTAGGGCACATGGTAATCAACTTACTGAAAGTATCTTTTTCTGTACCACCTGAAATATTTTTCTTATTTTCATTCCAGAGTACTTAATAAAGCTATTATCTTTATACAGAAGGGAGAAAAATCTACTTAATAAGTAAAATTTAGTCAGCCACCCCAGATTACGCATGTATTAAACATTTTAATAAGCATTTCTCCATCCCTATTGCTTCTGGATACTGCACCTAATCATGCTTCAGGGTTTCATAATATTTTCAAGGCATCAGTGAACCAAGCCCTATGTATATGGAGAAAAGTAGAATGTCACACAGAAAGAAATACAAGACATGTAATTTTCTTAAACTAGGAAAAGCACAAATCAAAGCACTTCTTCAAGTACCTGTACATTAGATAGTGGATAACATATAATGCTAGCTCTCTACTGGCTCTGTATCTGTTCTGTCTCCATAATAGGATTTTGTATAGAAGTACAAGCAAAACTTTATCTTTCAGACAACAGAAAGATGAGTGGCTCAGAGTAAGAAACATGAGCCATATGTAAGCCTAGTGAGAGGAAGGGAGGAAAAGGGGAAGAAGTGACACAGGGCATCCTCTTCTGGGAAAATGGAGACGTGAAAGAGATTCCTGCATTACATGACAAGTCCAGTCACACAAATCTAATACCTGCAATACTGCTCCAAACACTACCTCATACATGAGTTGCATAATCATTCATTGAGAATTGCAGGCTGTGTTACCATGTCCTATCCTATGTAAAGTAGCATGGGGTAAAACATCAAGTACTTCCAGCCTCTTGCAGCCTCACTTCATTTCACTCTTCTTTCCCATTTACTGGTGGAACTTACGTTGTTGCCTCTTAACCTGGTTCAGATGGTGTTATCCAATTGAAAAAATTGTTACTGATTGAGTTGTTTGAGGCAATTTGGCTCATCTTGACAGATTTGAGACAAAAAGCAGCTGTGGTATCTTCAATACGGAAGAAAGAAAACTAACTCTATCCCAGGCAAAACCAGGACAGTATGCTAGCCTGTAGCTTCAGCCAGGATAAGACTAAATACATCTAAACAACTTTCAGTGAAATGGATGATAAAACTTTCACTAGTTGGGGGCACAGTGCTTTTGAAACTATAGTAATTGTGGTTTACATCTCTGTACATCATGCACACATATGGTATACCCCTTGGAATACCTCTATATTTGGACACAAGGAGCAGGAAATGTAGAAGGCAAGGGAGTTTTCTACAGAAGATAAGAAAAGTGAGATAGGGAACAGGACACCTACAGAGGCTACAGAGCAAATTTTTAGATATACAACAGATTGTATGCTTATTTCTGATGCCTATATATTATATATTATGCGTATTTATTATTAGGTATAAGGAAGAAGTTCTTTACTGTGAGGGCAGTGAGGCAGTGGAACAGGTTGCCCAAAGAAGCTGTGAATGCTCCATTTCTGGCAGTGTTCAAGGCCCGGTTGGTCAGAGCCTTGGGCAATATGGTCTAGTGTGAGGCGTCCCTGCCCATGGCAGGGGCACTGGAACTAGACTGTCTTATGGTCCTTTCAAACCCAAGCCATTCTATGATTCTATATGTATTTGTATTTATACATACTTAAGGAAAGAGTTGGTTAGATACAATATATGTATTTTTGTAATCTATGTAAAATCTCCATTGAAATACTATTATGACCTATTTGTAAAGTTAAGTAAGCCTGTGTTAACTTCTCTTCCAGCCTGCTTATGCCTATCTTGGAACAGAAGGGGTTTCACTTAAAAAAAATTGCAGCAGTAAAGGGTTTCACAGTCAGTGAAGCCTGGATTGGCAGCAGATGGGTTGTGGTAATTAAAGCTGTAGAATGTAGCATCTGAGCATCAGCACTGCAACTGCAGCAGTGTACTCACTGCCTCCAGTTATTTACCAGTTTAAAGCACTTTAGTACCCAAAGATTTTTTTGTGGATTCATAATAACCGGATTAATGGCAGCATGTGATTAACACAGACTAACATTGCAGCAAAACTCATCTACAATGTAATCAAATAAGCCTTTTTAACTAGCTAGAAAAACTTTTTTTTTTTTTTAATGTATATATTTATTTGTATTCCATCAATGTGGTGTATAGAAAGAGGAACAAGGATGGGAAGTTAAAGGAATTGCACCCCTAGTACCATTAATTGATAGTAGCAGCAAGTACATATAGTGAAAAGTTCTAAAGTTTCAAAGTTAAAACATGAACAGGGAGTCTGTACTTTAGTTAATGCCTTTATATATACTGCACAAACTCCATGAAGCTCCAACTGGAGGCATAGTCTTGTTATTATAGACACTGTAAAATAAATAAATAAATAGAAAGCATAAAAGCTTGGCTGTGCCCCAAAAAGTGTCTAATTGCAGTGGTCTAAACACATGCTGGAGGAAGGCCATACACCAAAATTTCAGAAGCAAATTAATTTGGTGCAATGTCACAAGGGCACAGGGTCAGCTAAAGCTAAACTTCAGGGACATCTAAAGCCCTAATTTTGCACACCAATTTGAAAATTGACACTCTACCTTTAAAATAGAGAAGTACAATATCAGTGTTAAAGTTGAAGGGTGGGTAGCAAAATCTTTGTGATCTGTAATTTTTTATAATTGACTGATACTGGAATAAATAAAAAAATACAATGGAGATTCTGAAATACCATTAGGTAGTCTAATGTAAACTCAATATAACTGAGACTCGCATGAAACCCATAAACTGCATGGAACCGAATGAGCAAAAATCACTACATAACTGATATAAAAAGATATTTGTCATTTGTGATCTTGGTGGAACAAAGTCCATCATTTGATAGTATCCAAGAATATCAATATTGAAATACAGAATTTTACAATTTTGCAAGCATGAATAATGCTTACCACAAGAAATCTGCTTTTAGCAGAAAAATTGAGCTGTTCACATGTAAAAATCAAGTATGCCAAGGCAAGTCTGCTCGCCTCTCCCTGGCTACAAATCTGAAGCTCTACCTCTGTCCAATGCACAGCCCCCAGCTTGAATATTGACACTGCAGCTCAAGCTAAGACAATGCGTACTTTCCAGCTCTTATCCCTGCCAATTCTTTAGTTTCATCCCTGGTCCCATTTCAGGCCTTGGTGCCAAAGAAGGTGAACATCAAACTTAGTCTTTACAAGAGAAGTTCATGGCTTACTGAATTATAGAAGAGCTTGCTGCACATACAATGCGATGTCTAAACGTCAGAGATTTCTGAGGTTTTTCATTTACCTTTACCGTATTTACATTGGGAGGACGGGGAGGGGGGCAGTTAGCTAATCTAGAAGGAAAAGATTAAAACCCCCAAATTTACTTTCATGAATTTTTGCAAAATTACCCAGAAAGCCAGTGGACCAGACCCTGAAACAACAGGCAGCTGTTGCTGATAACTTTCTGCCACAACGCAAAGCTCACCTGCCTTAGTGCACAGGAAAAAGCTGAGGCTGTACCTTACGGAGTTGCACATGGGTGGGCATTCTGCAGATTGCAAGGCAGAAAGTAGCTACAAAAGCAGCAATTTTGTGCAAATAATAAGCAAGTTTCAAACTCAGTCTTAAGCTTACTGACCATGGGTGTTTGAGCAGGAACATGTCAGCTTAGCAATAAATTCTTACAGGAGTTTTGTTTGGTTGTGTGTATGTTTTATTTTTTTACCTGTTCTTATCCTCAGTCTCCATCGTCTCTTTTTCTTTGATATCTTCCTGATAGGAACATGAAGTAGACATCATACTTATTAATTTAGCAAATTATTTTTTAATCTTCTTTGCTTGGTGGCTCATCATCTCTTTGGTGGACACTAGAAAGCCCAAGCATGTAAAATTAACTCAGTGTTCACTCATCCCTGAACTACCGAAGATGTCTGTGTGCTTCACCATCTGCTACTTCTCCAGTTTTCTTTTAAAGCCACTTGCTAAATTCTTCACAGAAGTTCATTCTCTTATGATTAGGAACAGACTGAAGAGGACAGGTCTCAGAAAGCAAGGCTTCTTTAACTGAATTCAGGCTATGTTCTTGTGCAATTGGTTTATATTTATCTTCTGGAGAAGGAGTGGAATTCTGGAAGCTGCTGTTTCTACTTTGTCTTCCTTCTTTCTGGAAGCAGGCACAGTTGAAATAGCATTTGCAAGGGCCGAAGTCTGACTTGTCTTCTCCCTCACACCTGCAAGAAGACACTTCTTAACATCAGCTCTGGAGTTCTAGAATAGAAGACAGAAAAGAGGTGAGCCATAAATACAAAGCAGAATTGAACTGAAGGATATGGAAAAGTCATTTCCTCTGAGGGCATAGTTGCAGTTACTAGTATTAAGTGAGTCATGATGCTAATTATAACTGCCTTGTGCATTACAGTACTTGTAAGCACATGGAGAACTGAAAAAGAGCAGTGAGGTTTCCTGCTTCTCCTCCAGTACAATGTCATACAATCAGTACAATAATGATCACATGTAAGTATACTGAATAAATGGGTAAGTTTTCTATTTTTTCCTTTGCCCCAGTATCTGCTTAAAGAAAAAAAAAAAAAAAAAATAAGAGTCTCTAGGATGTATATTACAGCCTTGACATAAAATTATGCCATCAAAGAAAATGACAAAATGGACAGAACATTTACAGAGAAGGATTTTGACCTTCTGTTCAAATGGCTTGCAGCTAGGGAAAGAGATTAACTAGCTTGCAATGACTTTCCATAAGGAGGATTCAAAGTCTTCCCAGCTAACTCCTGCTCCCATCTCTATAGGTCAGTACCTACCCTATGCTGCACATACCTTCAGAAACTCTTTCCTTCAAGCTGATACAGCGGAATAGTGTATAAGCGAGACGAGGCATGTGCTGTCAAGAAGCAGATAATGTTTCATTCAATAGACATGTTATTACCCAAGGGGGATATATTTGAGAGCTAGAAGGGTAAAAGTGGTATTCCATTATTGTTGTGCATCTGTGCAAATGTAAATCCATCTTGAAGCCTCTGACAGTGTTTGCAAGTCTTTTCATAATAATGCAGTTTTGTATGTCCCTCTTAAGACAGTAATGCAGAGACATTCTTTCCTGATCCAGAAAGGGAAACAACTGTAGCTAAATCACAAAAGATGAACTACTATACTATGTAGTATGATACTGAAATATACATGGCATGAAAGAAGGGAGGGTAGAATTTGTGGCTTGAGTATCTAAAATTTTTTTAATACTTAGAAATATACCTATTCAGGTAGTAAATAAAATATCAAAGTTTACAGACTGAAGATGAATTCTGAATGTATGCTTGTTGTGAAAAGCATTAGGGAGGAATTTAACATAGCATAATGTGTTACTAAATGGCTTCAATATAAATTTTTCTTTTTACAGATGCTTAGATGTATACACAGCATGTACTTGAAAGAAAAGTTTCACACTTAAGTTGTACTTCAGTAATGCAGATTTAGGCAAACAGCCATGAAAATTCAGCCTTATTTACCCGGGTAGGAATGATTTCATAGAGAGTAAAACTGTTGCAGCCTTGCTGCATAGTGGATTGCAGTTGGGAGGGGAGCACCAAAGGAAGGCATTTTGGCTGCAGTGGAAAGCCAGGCTCAAGCAGGTCCTGGCACTCTGTGAAGCAGCCATTGTTGGAAGACCAGGCAACCTTATACTGTTTGCCCTAAAATACCATTAGTAAAATTGCACATGAAAAATGCTTAAAGTTATTTGAGAAGCTTTGATTGTCTTGGGGAAGAAAACAGAAAAAAATAGGTTTGTAATTGGAAGCTAATTATGACTTTAAGAGGCAGCCTCTCCGTATTAGTGGGTGACACACTTTCTCAGACTGAATTCTATTTTTAGGTTTAGCCTTTCAAAGATTGTCCTTTATTATGTTGCTGTGGGGAAGCTTTTTAATTCATTGGGATTTTGTGCATAATTTTGCACATAGGACTGTTCATAACTTGCATGTTGACGAGACTCATTATCTTAGTGGTCAGTTATTGCTAATTGTATTTCTCCCATGGCACTGAAAAGCCCCTTGATATGTCACTTGCTCTTGGTGCTGACACACCCCATGAAAATAAAATATCTTCTAGGACTTTTTACAATGACACCTTGTCCAGAAAATTGATAGGTCCAAAGTACTTGAAAGCAGCCTAAAAATTATTAATTCAGTAACTAGTTTGCTTATCAGAAGAAGTTATATCATAGTATGAAGTGACATGTCTACACTAGCAAATCATTCTGATAGTCCTCAAAGGAGCTTGGTCTTGCCAGCATGGATGTGACTGAAAGGTGTTGTCAGTTTGCTATCAGATCACATTACAATCCTGGAAAGATTCTGACATTATCGTCTCTGTGTTGTCTTCTGTGGTAAGAAAGTGAGCCAACTTGGCTGCTGGATACCAGATTCAGCCTGACCCTGGCACACTAACTGCCTGACCTTACACTTCTTCAGCGCCTGAAGTGGTCATGCAGGTTACCTTATAGCTTTACATGATATTGAGCTGCAGCATCTGAGAACATTCTGTCATATAATTTATTAGTATAAACATAATAAAAGATCTCTTCTTGGGGAAAAAAAAAAAAAAGCAGTGACAACCATTGCTTGTGCCAGTTTTATTCTGTGGGATTTATTAGTTTTCAAAAGCAAACACCTTTGCTGGAGGATTTTATGTCTCTTGAATTTTAGTGGAGGAAGTTTAGTAGACAATCTAGGGAAACAATCTTCAGTTTTGTGGGTGCCTGTAATTAGTTGTAGGTATGATGCCACAGGCATAGCTATGAAAATACCTAATTTTGCCTGCAGATCAGGTATATATATATATATATATTACAGTTTCAGAAATTTCTGGTGTGAAAACTATTATTGGTTATCTGACTATCTATCCGTTCAGTCCTCATCTATCCTTTTAATACTGGGATCAGTCTACACTTCACATTCTACTAAATGCAGCCTAAACTATGCATACCAGACTTTTTTTATCAACAATAACAATTAACTAAAAACTGTTAACACTCCATCCAGCAGCCTGGGAAGCATGCAAGAACCATCAGAATTACTGAACACAATCCAAAGTTTAGAGGAGAAAATTTGTGAACAAAGCACAGCAGTAGCTAATCCTCAAATTATGTTTTACACAGTTTAAAGAACAATTTGATCACAAAACCATTATTGCTTATGATGACTTCTGTTGGAATAAGCAAGACTGCAACAACCAGAGATACATAGCCTCAGGAAGGAGAGCAGTTGTGAGCAACAGAGCAAAAAGGCTGTGCTGACCAGAGCCACAGCATGGCTGGGTCACTAGAGGGATGTGCACAGGCAAAGGTCCCCTGTCCATCTGCTGCCTTCATGGGTACTTTGTATGTGGCATTTGTCGGCAAGATTCAAGGATATATCATGGCACAATTGCTTCAAGCTAATCATAGCTCCTTTCAGTATCATAGCTGCAGACAGTCCATATGTGAACGGAATGGGAGAAAAGCACTTTTTTGGGTTAGGACATTTCTCTTGCCCTCCACAATGCTTTTATAGACTGTAAATTGAATGATCATATACAACTCTTATCAACAATCAACATCATTTTGATTTTGCCAATAATGGTTTTACCAGCAAATACAGGGAGATGTGCTTTGTGGCACAAATAGAAAACTTGCATTCTTCTAACCCTGTTAGCATGAGAGAAGCATCCCTTTAATAGGGAAAAAGCAAGGGTATCTGGCAAAACTGAAGGCTGACAAATGAGTGCCAAGAGAGACAGAACAAGCTGGAAACCCAACATGATGGAGGTATACTCACTAACCTCAAGTAATATGGGTCATCTCAGGACTAATTTGTGATCTCCTGTACACCATTGCAAACAAAAAACTTTTCAACTGTTTCATTAAATTTTGTTTTTTTCCTGGGTTAATTCTCAAAATTACAATCCTACACCATGAAACAGCTGCAGTAGGTCTGAGTAACCCTAGACTACATTCACTACGAGTATAACAAGAACTAGTGCCCAGTCCAGAGGAAGCAGCTAAATCTTGAAAAAAAAGACCATTCAGGTAACCAGATTTTGAGAAGACAATCACCTGTTAAGCACAAATTGCTCCAGTCAATGCACAAGTATAGTAGATGGGTACAAAATGCATTTCTATCAAAGGTTAAATTAAATTCAAGGCCATCACAGAACTGCAGGTACCACAAAAGTATACAGAGTCGTTTCTCAAAGAAAGATAGCTATTCTGCAGAAATTTGAGATGGACCTGACACACTGTAATATAATAATGTGCCAGCAAGCAAGAAAGCCTGGAAGCAGATATGTCCTTAACATGTTTACGGTCTATACAGTTTTGGTATAGAAAATCCAATTAAAATGAGTGGTCCAGGCTATCAGTGGATATAAATCAGTGCCATCAGCAAAGTATATGGCTCTGCATTTATACTGTTAGGCATTTCATGAGCTTTCATGCTTTGTTAGATAATATTTTAAGATTACAAGTAAACTAAAAAGCTTTCAAAAATTCCAGCACTTTAATACTAGTTATACCATTGTTAGTATTAATACTATGAACACTATATTATTAATGCTATTAAGATTATAATGAATTAAAATGCTGCACTCTTGTTGATTTTTATGTACAGGACAGACTGATGGTAGCTATACAAAAGTGATTCTTTTTCCAGAGTGTGATGATTTTGGTGCATTCGTAAAACATGTCAAATATATGTACAAGGGTGAAAATATTCAACAGATTAAAAATGGGGCAAATTTTGTAGTCACAGGCTTTCTTAGACCAAATGTTGTTTGTGCCTACTCCCTTCCAAGGCCACACTAGCAAGAGAAGGAGTAATTATCACTCTTAGATCCCATCAAGTAGCGTGATCACTGACCAGCAACTCCATAATTGCCATAGGTTTGTACAATAGCAGGAAGTTGAGCATACAAAGAAAATTCCCAGCTAAGCCTGAGTTGCTGACTACACGCCACATGGGGAGTGAAGGGGGCCAAAACAGCAGAAGGCTCTGCCAAGCCAATCACAAATCTGGGAGTGTATTTAACCTTAACTACATGAACCAGGTGTTCAAACAGGTATTTGAGAAAAGCCTGATTTATGAATATGTTCAAGGAATTAATTGCAACTGGGTTTCATTTAGGCAATTTTAACACCTACTGAAACCACAAGACTTAGAAGAGAAAAAAGCTGTGCCAGCAAGAGTATTGTGGAGGGCAGAGACACATTGCTCATCAAAACACACACCGTAGTACAGGGCAAGTTCAAAGCAACATTAAGATCTGTTATCTGCAGCAAGGTTACATGGTTCTGTCAAGCTGAGTGAACCCCCTCTCCTCACCACAATGTGGTGATCTGATAATCACTGAAATTCATTCCTTGTGAAAAGTTCTTTGTTGTTAGAAGAGAGATGACAGCCTCCAGCAGCAGACAGTGAAGTTAAGCCATAACCTTAAGTGGTAGATTCCGTATGGATACATCAGTAGCACATACTGCAGGACAGTTCAGAGTTACCTGAGCAAATGGAGCGACTGCTTGCACTAAGACCAAAAGCAGTGGAGCAGTAATGATCCAGTACCGCAGTAAGCAGAGATAACAGCCCTGTGGTTCTCAAGGCGAAGCCAGTGTCCAGCTCAACCCTGCATGGATACATCAGCTAAGATGACTACTACCCGAAGCCATGGAGTAGAGGAAATTTGTCTCAGGGCCACCAAAACCACAATAGTTATTTTCAAGAATAAGACTAAGTTAATCAAAACACACACACACACACAAAAAACAGGTCCTGTGCCAACCTCATCTGTTTCTTTCTCAAGGGAACAAGGGAAATGCAATTCCCAACAAGTAAATGTGCTGAACACAAAATTTACAATATTTAACTTATGGAAAAGGTGACTCAGAAAGTATGACTACACAAAACATTATGAAAGCTTTAAAAATTTTAATAATATGACTAATCAACAGTTTGATTCCATGGTTTTCAAATGATCTTTCACTGGGATCATTTGATCCTAAACATCTGGGACTGCATGAAGAATCCTTTCATCAAATTCCCATGAAGTAACCTAATAGATACCCAATGAAAATGCCTCAAAGTGATTTCTCACCACTACATAGCAGCTGGAGAAAAAGGCTTAAACCTCCACTCCCCCAAAACTGAGGGAAAGAGTCATGTGGTTAAAACCTCACTGCTACTCTCCAGAAACTCAGAAATGTTAAGACCTGTCCTGTGAAACTAAAAGCAGTGGATGCCACACAAAAGGACAAGCAGAAGAACCATTTGTGCTTAGAGTTAGTTCTGAATCATTTAATGGGTTTTCCAATGAAATGGGAAACTAAGGCTGTCTATGAACCTTAATACAGAAATATAAGGAGCTCTGCAGTCACGTACAAACAATGGAGCCATTAACCAGAGGAAAAAGAATTGCAGGAATAGGGGTTATGGCTTGACTGCACAATGCGATATCATTTAGAGATACCCAGCTGAATTGATGAGCTCTACTTTCTCTAAAGAAGGGTACACTAAGTCCGAGCTGAACACTAGCACAGCTATATAATTTCTAGTATCTGAACTAGTCTGGACTATTCACCATAGAAGCACACTGTTCTATACAGACTTGCCAATACAAGAGTCTATGAATTGTCTAAGAGTGGGATGTCAGCCTCATGAGAAACCAGATGAAGGTCAGGATTGGAAATGAGCCCTTGTACAGAAAATACTAACATTTCAGAATAATTGTGCCATCAGCATTTTTTGTTGAAGTCAGACTCTGCAAGTAATACAGGGCTGGAAGTAAAAGTAGTTAGTCAAGTGCTCTGAAAATACAATTCTCAAGATGTCGATGAGTACTTTCACAGAGTTCCTTTTCTTTGTTTTTTTTTTTTTTGCTTTAATGAGGTTTTTTCAGATTTCTGAAATTATGCTTTTAACTCCAAAAATATCTTTCTTGAGCACTCTTCTTCAAGAGTAACCTGGTAAACTCACACCTTGATTTTGTACCTTGATTTTTGTTTTGCAACTTTGCTAGAGGCTGAAATACAACGAAAACAAAATACCCTTCATGGTTACTGGAAGGCCCTTTACAGCATTGTACACAAAAGACCATTATAACAGATAAATGAAGTCAAAGAGTGGACCTGAGGTGCACTTTGCAGAAATGCATTTGAGATAAAACAGTAAATGAACTTACTTTAAAGATGAACTGAGGAAGCATGTTTATTCATCATAATGTCAGTTATGCCCTAAATTCTGAATACCTAATCTTGGTATCTGAATTCTTTATCTGTTTTGCCTCCTACCTTGTACACTACTGACACACAGTTCAGTCTCAAGTATACTGTATCAGAATACAATTTCTGTAATTTGTTTCAGATGATCCCAAATAATAAAGTATTTGTCTGTGTTCAAATGTCTAAAGCAGAAAGAAGTATACTTAAGGAAAATTTCTTACCTGTAAGTAAAACAAACTCCAAATGATTATCCTAAGTAATGCATATGTGTCGCTTTTCTTTCACACAATGTGTTTAAAATAATTATTTCACCTTCTGTCACAATTTAACCCCAGCTGGGAACTAAGTACCACACAGCCACTTGCTCACTCCTCTCTCCCTCCACACCCCCCAGTATATTTGAGAGGAGAAGAGGAAAAAGGAAAAACCCACAGGTTGAGATAAGAAGAGAACTGAAATAAAGTAAAATATAATAATACAAATGGTAATAAGTCTAATGAAAAGAGAGATCACAAAAAAAAAAAAAAAAAAAAAAAGATAAAAAGAAATAAAACTCCAGAAAAATAAACCACAAGTGATGCAAAATACAATTGCTCACCTCCCACTGCCTGATGCCCAGCCTGTCCCTGATCAGCCCCCTCCAGCCAGCTTTCCCCCTGGTTTATATATGAGCATGGTGTTCTATGATATGGAGTATCTCTCTGGCCAGTTTGGTTCAGGTGTCCTGGTTGTGTCCCCTCTCAACTTCTTGTGCCTCTTCAGCCTTCTCACTGGCTTGGAATGAGAAGCTGAATAGTCCTTGATTTAGTCTAAGTGCTACTTAGCAACATCTAAAACATCAGTGTGTTATCAACATTATTCTCATACTAATCCAAAATACAGTACTGTACCAAGTACTGGGAAGAAAATTAACTCTATCCCAGCTGAAATCAGAAAACCTTCAAGTGAAGGGTTCAGCCATAGTAAAATTTTCCTAGCAATCTTTCATGAACATTTATATTAAAAGCAGATGGGTTCAGATCTTCAAAAAAAGTGTCTTTAATCAGTAAAATTAACTGATGTTTGGTTTAGGCACTAACACTCCCTGACACTGAGTAACCTCAGCTTCCAATGTTATAGCTGCTCTCACTACCTTCTCTGGCCCAGCATCTTCCTCTTTGATCACCTTGCAGCACAGATGGCCAGTCAAGATGGATATTACCCTGCTGTTAGGAGCAGTTGGACTTTCTGTTATCTAAGGACAGTTCAGGGTATTTTTCATTATTATTCTTGTGATTGCAATGAAAATTGGAAAGGACTGCTTATCACAAAAATTTGAAAGTCCTGAGAAGCAAAGCTGTTTCAAACACTGAATTATTTTTTTCTGTAATTAAAATTCAGTATTAATTAGTATATGCAGGTTCCCCCCTTTGCTTACAGGTATTTGGATTCAGGCAGGATTGATAGCCACAAAACACTAACCTATATCAGAGCAATTTATTTATTTAAATTATGAATATGTTTTGCAGTATCTCCTCCTTTAAGGTTTGAGATAGATTGAAATTCTCTAGACCTATAACTCAGAAACCTTCATTTGAATGACAAAAGCCTAATGACTGAATTTAAAGTCTAGTTACAGAATATTCCCAACACTTTCATGGGTGAAAAGGTACTAGCAGCATTCAAAGGAGCATTCGAGAAGGTAAGCCTTCTCCCAATATTTATCCTGTCCAAAATTACTATTGCAGAAAACTGTTTTTATGTTCAATTACTGGAAAGCTTATGATGAGATAATTTTGATAATATCATGAGCAGGCTAAGTCATTCTCTTCTTCAGGAGGTATGAGTTATGCAGGCAGCCCTGGTTTGAGGTATCTCCAGATGAGGCAAGTCTGTACTGCTGATATAACTGCATCTGACAAAACTGAGCTCTGATTCATCATCTCAGGGATATTCACAGCAGTTTTGGACTGCACGCTATGTATAGTGTACCACTTCACCAAATGATGCAAATCCTACTCTGCAACAGCTTCCAAATGATTTCTGGTCACAATTTGAGATATGGATTTTTTACTTAGAAAGCCTCATGCACAACCTGCAAGAGAGGTAATGAAACAGAAGCAAGCAGCATTCCCATTTATTTTTACCTTTCAATACAGGGGCCAAGATTACATGGCTAGTAGAAAAAAACATGCAGAAACTGAGATTCCATAACTGAGGTAGGAGTTAACTCACTCCAGATGAAAGAAACCAGATTATTGCTGTTCAAGAAGTCTGGGACACAAAATTGCAGTTTTAGTAGGAAATATTTTTAATAAATCAAACGGAGGTTAGTACTATATGACCAAGAAAGAAAGCAATCTGGGCAACTACAAATTCTTTCTGCAACATCAATAGTGTGCAAAGATTTAGAAAGGACAGTCTAATTAAAGACATCAAAGCAAATGCAAAATAAGTTAAAATACAACCAAATACACAGTCAACCTAACATCTTCTATTTTAAAATTATCTTCTAGAGAAAAGAAATGGCATAAACCTCACCTTCTGAAGTTTAGAAACACTGACCACAATGAAAACTATCAATTAAGCAGGAAAAGATGGAAATTATTACAGTGATGGTAGATAAGAACCAGCTCTATGGTAGATGATAATAAGAAGCTCATGAGAGTTTCCCAAAGAGTGACATGAAACCATATGGATTGCCAAGGAAATCAAGAGCCTGTCCTCTAAGCAGAGACTAAAAGAAGCTGTCTTCCTTAGCCTAGGAGATCAAAAGAGAAAGCCCCCAAAAGGTGAGATTATTATTTATAAATCTATTGGATGAACGAGCACAGGAAAAGAGGAAGTCCTATTTAACTTGTTAGATCCTGAGGGCACAAGAATATATAGCTTTAAATTATCCCAGAATAAATTGAGCCTAGAGTGGGAAAAAATTAATTACAAAAGCCGTGAGGTTCTCAGGTAGCCCTCCAAAAAGAGATGCAGAGAAAAGTGTCAGCTTTGGAGACTGATCAGCATCTTCCAATAAAGGCTTTACAGCCTATGACAAAAGAGCACTGCTCTTTTCCACACATCTTGTCCAACCCTACAGGGAATTTCAGTGTTGATGTTTGCTTGCACCCAGGCATACCACAAGACTGCCCAACTTAAAGTAGAAAAGTGAAAACACATGCATTTTGCCTTGCACACAAACATACCACAGGACTCAGATTTAGGGCAGGGAGCAAAATATTTTGTAATAGCTGTTTGTTTGGTATAGCGACATAATAGTATGAAATCTGGAGTAAAGGTACTCAATCTACAATTATTAGAAAGAATCGGGAACCAGCCTGCAAAGATGTAACAGCCACCTGAACAGAAAGACCAGACCCATGAGTCGAGAAGACTGTATCAGACTGGTCTTGACCTAAGGAAAAGTGTATGTAAACTGCAGTGGCACTTGGGGAAGATAGAAGAAGCCCTCCATTTCCAGCTTCAGTCTTTGAAGAGCTCTCGAGTTCAGATGTTTCAGCCTCAGAAACTAAACCATCAAAGATTGTGGCCATCAAGGGTCAACCAGGCAACATCAGATTTATAGGATCTTATACCTAGGGCTTGCCTGGCATGTGTGAGTAATATTTAATATATAGTTGTTACAGCACTTGAGTAAAAAAACATCTTGCTCTGTGGAGACCTGCCTCTCCTTACAGCAGTTCTCAGTCCCCTAATGGAGACAGTGGCAACACCCCAGTATCAATCCCATGATCATAGTCCAAGAAACAGAGCCTACAGTACCTGTTAGCAGGACATGGTGTTGCCATAACACTGAAGTAGCTGAAAGGTTGTGCAATTTTAATATTTCATTACCAAACTAGAGTTCTTTAAGATATTTTTGGAAGACAGAGAGGAGGAAAATGGAGCTACAAATTCCTTCCTCACTGTCATGGGTTCAGCAGTAGCAGTCATTTTTCTCCTTCTTGGTAGCTGGTGCAGAGTTGTGGTTTTGACTTTTGGCCTGGGAACAGCTTTGATAACACCAATGTTTTTAGTTATGGCTTAGTGATGTTTCATCTGGCCAAGGACTTTCAGAGCCCCATGCTCTGCCAGGGAGGAGGGGGAGCCGGGAGGAAGCAGAGACAGGGCACCTGACCCAAACTGACCAAAGAGGTAT
>JANRGW010152369.1:0-38974 GCA_024733675.1 Psilopsiagon aymara
CAGCGGCTGCTTCCCCCGGCGGGGTCGGGCCGCCGCCCGCCGAGCCCGGGGCGCCGCTGGGAGCCGTGTGGGGGCCATGACGGTGGAGCAGAACGTGCTGCAGCCCGGCGGCGCCGCCAAGGTGAGACACCGCCACGGCCCTGCGCTGCCCGCCCGCTGCGACAGGGCCCGGCCTGGGAGCCGACTGCGCGCCCCTCGCCGCGTCCCTGCTCGCCGGGCCTGGCCCCTGTCCTCGCCCGTAGCTGGGGCCGCTTCTTCCTTACGCGGCCCCCACACCCGGTCCCCGCCCCGCCTGCAACTTTTCCCCCCTGCAGCGGGACTGCAGTCTCCCCATCCCCCGCCGCCTGCCGGCCCTGCGGGAAGCTTCTCCCGGCCGGGGGCATGGGGGGGCGGCCTTCTTCGCGCCGCGGCCTCTCCCGGCCCCCTCCGCTTCAGCCCCGGGCTGGGGCGGGGGTGACCTCGAAGCCACCGCGGGGGCAGAGCCAGATAGCGGGGGCCTCCGCCGCCCCGGGTCGGGTCAGCTCTGAACTGCGCTTGGTCTTCTCCCCTTCTGTGTCCTGCCGCTCCCCGGGCGGGAGGGCAGCCCCGGGCTCGAGCGGCGCTGAGGCCCCGGGCAGGCCTGTTGCACTTAGCTGCTAGGTAGGGCAGCGGGGGGAATACTGCCTGAGCCCCCAGGCGCGGTATGGGTCGGGAGGTAGATGCTGCACATGCACGGCGTGACCCTCGTCCTCCGGCATCCGTGCCTGCGAAAGGTGAACGCTATTTCTAGCGAGTGACACACGGCTCGCCTCCCCGCTCTCCTGCTGGGGCGAAGGAGTGCTGGGTTTAGGGACTCGTATTAACTGAGGTCGTGAAATGGGGTTCAGCGAATGGCAGTGTTTGTGAATCTTCCTCTGAGCGCCAGGAGCTGCTGGAAAATGCTTCTCCGTCCTTTTTTTTTTTTTAGGACACCTTCTAAAGCTCTTTTTTACTTAAAGTGAACTGAACTGGCAGGAGAAAAAGAAACCTAAAGTTAAATCACAGCACTTTAAAAATTATCTTTATTTTTTAAAGGTAGCCGTTGCTGATTAATGCAACTGTTCTGGTTAGTAGTATGACTGCCTCTTCTTCCCTATATGTATATATTTATGACCTTTGGTGCTTTTACAAGAGGATAGAAGTAAATGTGCTGTGGTGTAGTCAGTGCTGAAGTTAAATGACTTCAGCTGTCAGTGCATACAGTGGGAATGCAGTGATTAAGGTATAATTGGTTAAAGTGGTACAACTTAAGTTCAAGAAGCTCATTTGGAGGAAGAGGCATGTCTCACCAAACTGCTATTGTAGTTTGAAGTAGTTAGCACTGATTTCGGCCTCTTCAGCAGGAAGGCAGGGGTTGAACACTCTAGTTTGGTCCCCTGGTTCCTCAGTCGGTGTTTTGAGTTGGTGTGTGCTAACAGGGTGGAGTAGCAAGAGTTTTGCTGCCATGTCCCATGCTATGTGTGTTCCTTCTGTGTTTAACAACTTCATTTGTTGCTGCTGTGCACCTGTCAGTTTTAGTAAGCAGTGTTACCTTTTACAAAACCTGTTGTTGATGATTTACTTAAATATCCCTTAATGATCACATCAGAAACTCTGTTATCTAATACTTGGTAGACGCTGGTCAGAGCTGCCAGTTGCACTTTCTGTCAATAATCTCGAAGAGGAAACGTTACCATTTTAGCTAAACTGCTGCTTGCAGGTCAGTAGTTCATCATTACTTTAGTTTCAAACTGAGGATAAGCCCAAAGGGTGATTGGAGATTTTTTGTGCTAGGTCACCTAGTAATCCATACTGCAGTGAAAAAGAAAATTTGCAATAACTCTAAACTTGTAATCAGCATCTATGGATGATGGTTACTTAGATGTGTAACTAGAGAAACTGTATAAAACAACAAGGCTTTTTTCAAGGAAGGGATTTTCTTTTTCATTTCTGTTGCATCATCTTATGATATCTGAAACTCCTTGTTGCCTCTTTTATCCCTTTTGTTGGGGGGGGGGTAGGGATATAGGGAGGTGAGAGAGGAAGGGAAACCAATCTTGAGAATGTTTTGCAAATCAAAATATTGTGTGACTCCAAAGCGAGTATCTCATTGCCTAGTGAGACTACAAAATAGCTAACTAGGTGACAAACTTTAGTATTGTATGGCTTATTTGAATGTAAGAAGAAAAATTGTCAAGGTAGAGTGGCTGATGCCTGGTTGAAAGGTGGAGAGGTTAACATACTGTCATCTTCCCTCAAAAGGAGAAAATCCCATGCTTCACAAATAATGAGTTTGTTCTGGAGACCTCAAAGTTTGTTATGATTGTTTTCTGTTAGTGTGAAGAAACCACATACAAGCAGAAATATATTGGATTTCCAAGAGGTGCTTGAGTCATCAGCATACCTTATGCGGAACTGCGGTTCCCAACATTGTTCATCACATGTTTTTTTACTGTCATACAGGAAGTATGTGTCAAACTTCAGCAGTACTTGGAGATGTAGGTTTGTATTAATAAATGCTCTAACTGCAAACAGCCCATTTCCCACTGAAGCTATCTTTAGTTCATTGTGTAGTTAATGCATCTGGTTTGGGTCAAAAGAAATTTTTTCTTTTATGTTTACTGGTCATCTTGACTCCTAGATAAAACTTGTAATTTATCTCCTGGAGCAAGTAATTAATCATGTTTCTGTCATTGCTCACAGCTCTTGTGTGCTGCTCTAACATCATTAGGTGCCTCTAGGTTATCTGTGATGTTTGTATTAAGACAAAAGCATGTGAATAAAAGTAAATGTTCTGGGAAGTTAAAAAGACAAAATAGTTTCGCATTTTGTCCAGTCTGTATTTCTGTCCAGTAAAACTCTTTTTGTCAGGCATTTTGTTGCTAAAGAGCTAATGCATGTGTGTTGCAGGGTTCCTTGGGGGCAACTTGTGTTGGTGCACGTGTATGTTGATCTTCCTCCCAGAGAAAAGCTGTCCCAGGCTGCTGCTTGTACTGCGCAGACCCTTCCTTTGGCCTGTGTCCCTTACTTGGTGGGTTAAGCAGCAGGGGCTGGAGTGGACGCTGATTTAGCTTGTAATTGAAAGAAGTGATGGAGAGAGGTCATACATGTTTCAGCAATGTCTCAGCTCTAATAATTATCATGATGGTCATCTTCGAACAGCAGATTGAAGAAGCTGGGTTTTAAAGGGCGACACTTAGCTGGCCTCTCAGCAGTGTGTGTTATCAAGTTCTGCGGCTTCTGGAAAGAGACAAGCCAAGTGCTGGTTGATACACGGATTTAAAGTCTGGTTTATCTATCTTGATTTCCCACACCCGCCCTTATTGCAGGCCTGTGATTCGGCAGCATATTGGCAGTGTAATCACAGGAATAGTAGAATAAAGTTAGGTGGGTCAGCTCAGCTTGTTTTGTTTTGTTTGAAGCAGCACAAATCTTTATGAATATTTACCACTTGAAATAATACCTGCCTTAAAGAATGGTCTAACACTGTTTACTTTTTCTCCCTTGCTCTTTTTTAGGGTAGTAAGGAGAAAATTGTAGTAGCTCATGTGTGTGCTTCTGCTCTGCTCATACCGTGTATTTGAGGTGTTTTGTACTGAAAGATTTAGCTAATATGAAAAGCTAATGCTTTTCTTTCCTGAAGGCAATCGCTGCTGCTTAATACTGTGGTAATTGTTCATATAAAATGTGATAGTTGTACATCTCCAACAGTTGAAATAGGGATGTTGATGCAGTCCTGAATGGCAGGAGGTGATCACAAAGAATACCTACTGAGGACTTGGTGTGCAAGGAAGATATTTTAGGAGTTGTGCTCATTTTTTAGTTTTTTTTTTCATCTCAGTAGGTGGCAACCTTCTAAGGGTGCAGCCTTTGAAATATTTGTGTTTCAGTCAGTTGAGTTCAAGGTTGCCTGACTGACCTCCATCAAGAGGCTTCAGGCTCTGTCCTCATTGCATAGAGAGAGCCTCTCTTGACTGTGAACAGCATGCAAGTGTCATCCTGTACCTGAGAAGTACACTCTGGTTCCTCTAATGAGGATGGGTTACATATCTCCCTATGAACGGGCTGTGTTTGAAATGTATGGCCGGCAGGTGGGCTTGAATATGGGGCGTTGTACCTGGTTCTGCCGGTATGGTTATTGAAGGCTTTGTTAAGTCTTTTGGCCAGGATGAGCAGAATAACCAGACTGATTTACTGAAAGTGTTTGCACCAGCTACTGAGTAATTTGCAAGATTATTTGAAGTGCTATGGAGTTATTTAGATACACACATCTTGTAAAGTATTAAAAAACCCATAAGAGTTCGTAAAAGGAGTTTGTATTACTTCTGGTTACGCCTTCTACATAGATTCTTGTTTGTGTTTTCTGAAAGGTAGAGCAAGGTGCAGAGGTCAGGGATTCAGTGATTTTGAAAGCCCTTATCAGGCTGGTATGCTGAATGCTTCTGGTTTTGCGAGCATTCTGATGGATTTTGCTGGGAGGGTGGGGGTGTGGTTAGCTTTGGTGGTAGGTGTTTTTTTTGGGGAGGGGAGGGGCTGTTTCAGTATGCAGTCCTGCTGAATCATGGATTTTTTTGTTGGTATGATATGAATATACACCTTTCTGAAACCTTTAATAGCACTTTAAAACCTGTTGCATTCTAGTAAACCTTTCAGAAAACTTCAGTAATCATTTCTATTGTGGTTGCAGGAGTTGACAACTACAGTAAAACCATGAGCATCTGTCTGAAGTAATGAAGTAATTTTCTTAAAAGAAAAATACTGCTTCAGAATGTGAAAATGTAAAGTTTATACATTTTCCTGTTAACCTTTTGTAATATTATGTACAAATATCTTTACTACCCCCTAAATACAGTTTTTTAGGATAACCCTGTATCTACGGAAGCAGCCACAGAGGATGACAAAACCCATCAGCTTCCTTGAAAAGGTCAAAACCATGTCTCAAAATAGAAAAATATTTCACAGTTTTAGAAATGCTTTGTAAAGACAAGTGGGAAGATAATTGAACGGTTGCTTTTCTTGCACTCTTATGCCAGAAAAGATAGGTTAAGGCAAGAAGCAGCATCAGTAATCCTGTGAATTTGGTTGGTGTTCGTGGACTTCTCGAGCTGAAGGGAAATGATAGCTAGAATGAAAGATGGGATTTATGTTCTGCTTTTGGTTAAATCTTCTTTTCTGTCTGGCTGAAAAATCTCCCTGTGTGTCAACAGTACGATTGTTCAGTCAGCAAGGAGCTGGCTCCATAACTTCAGTGCTGTGAGTGGTTGGGTTGAGGGAAGTCCTGGATGCGGGTGGGGTGCACTAGCCGAATTGTCAAATCAGCCTCATGCCTGGGCCTACTTGGAGGCTGCCTTTTCAGGCTGGGCTGAGATCTTTGCAGAGCTGGCTGGGAGGTTTCTAACCCTCATTCATCATCTGTGCCAGGAATTGTTTGGGGTGCTACATCAGTCACCCCATCCCAGCTGTTGCAGGTGGTACCAGTGATGAGGGAATTACAGAGGTACCCATGAGTGCTTGTAGAGTTCCTGAATGTTTTATTTCAGCTTTCTGTAATGAAGCTGATGATTTGCAATACCAAACAATTCCTGGCTGGTCATCTGGCAAAAGCTAGGAGTCAAACGTGACATTCCTGATAGTCCTTAGCATAAAAGGTAAACAAAAAGCTTAAGAGCTGTGTCTTCACTTAGGTGTTTTCATGTAGGAATGAATTCCTTCAAAGGTCTGACTTACTGGTTTTGTTTGGTTGGTTTTCCTTATTACTGAGTTCTTGTACTTCTTATGGAACAGAGCTCTTAGAACTCTTGATGTGTGTTGCCAGGACCTGGACTGAGACAGGAAAGTCTTTTCTGGTTTCACTGATCAGGAAAGCCGCGTATGTGGGAGCAGCTTTCCTGGGAAATGAAAGTATCCTGAGTGCTTTCACTTTCTAATTCTTTTGTCATAACCAGTGTGATTATGTAAGAGTGGGGAAGATTGTGTTGGTTCTCAATGAAGATTTGCTCTGTGTGTTATCAATGTAATGATGTGTGATGGTCTCTAACAGCAGATAGGCATTTGTAATTTCAGCTTCTCACCAGGGGGCTGATGACTCATGTGTGGTGGGGTAGCAGTGTAGCATCATAATCCAAGTAGCAAGCCAGAGTAATGTAGGGGAGGCTGTTGTGACAATGTATTTCTGAATGATTTTATGAGTTCAGGGCAGACTTCAGTCTCTTTTTCCCCACATTAGGAAATAAAGACCACTTCTGTTTGCTGGTGATTGCACTTCAGCAGTTGGGGTACTGTTAAAGAAGTCGACATCTGCAAGAGTAGAAAATATTTGACTGGAGTGAATGTTAGGTCAGTAACATAACTTGGTTATAACTTCTGCCAGAGAGCAAAGTGTGCAATAAGTGGGGTGGTAACTCCTTCTGTTCACTTGGGGTCTGCGAGATATGCCAAGTTCTGGTTCATGGGTGGTCAACTAAAATTAATAGGGAAAAGCTAGTACTGTGAATCACAATAATTGTATGTAAAATTATGTAAAGTTGAAACTTCTGGTGAATTCATCTTTATTATTGAAAAAAAGGAGAAAATACAGTCACAAAGTAGTATAAAGCTGCGAGGATGAAGTGAAGATGAGGTGGTGAGATGCTTTATTGCTGAACAGGATAGCAGAGTCATGCCTTTCATGATGGTACGAACTTGGGACTTCATGCCAAGTAAAAGGAAATACTTTTCCCTGTTTCCTGCATCAGGTTGGCAAATAGCATCTCTTGCTGTTTTTTGTGAACACTTGTAACTCATAACTTGGCAACACAGCCTTCTGAACAGTGCCTTGTCAGATTTTTTAATGTTTACTTACATTAATGCTGTGCTGAATATTAATGTTGTCAGAAGCTGTATTGTGCCAGTATACCTCAGCCAAGCTTGGAGGTAGAATGGAGAGCAGCTGTAGTGTGTACCATGGTTGAGTACAGTCACCATCTGAAATGCTACATTTTTACAGCATTAAAATATGTGCACTCTCATTGCTCTGCTGGCTTTAGATCTCTTTACTGCGAGGTTTCTTTAGGACTTCAAAACTTGGGATAAACTGAGAGTTCTATGGACCATTAACAGAACATTTCACTAAACTTCTTTTAGAGTAATCTTGCCCATACTACCTTTCAGTTCTATGCTATCATCCCCGTTTTCAGAAGTGAATAAAGGGAATGTAAGCCTGTTTCTTTTGCTGCAGTGGGTTACGCCTCCCTGGATAGATATTCCAGGCAAAGCATGCTGGTCTGTGAGCTGGAGTAGATACAGTGTTGTGCTGCCTTCTGCTGATTGCTACAGGGCTGTGCCTTCTGGTAGAGGGGTGGTTTTAACATGCTGAACAACGTAATAGTTTCCGTGGTGAATGTGGTGCAGAATCTGTGGGTTTAGGCTTTAACATGAATGAGATGTTAAGTAATGTTTTGAGTCAAGTGTTGAGATTCCGCTGAAGTGCTGTGAAGGAATAATTGGATCCTAAGATGGTGTCAAGGACAGATTGATTCAAAATGTCTTGAGTAGGACATTGTGATAACTTAAGTGGTCTGATGCAGGCTTTGTGAGGTCTTGCCTGTTTAATTATGGACTGGTTTTGCATGTATTTAGTAACATCATCAGTTCCAAGCATTTGAAAATCACAGTGAAATTATTTATTTTGTTTAGACCCTTGCAATTTAAGAAGACACTGATTTATTTATTTATTTTCCAGTTAGGTTTCACAGTTTTCATTATTTTGAAAATGCTGTTGGCTACATGCTTTTGCTTTTCTTTGCTATAATGGATGAAATTCAGGAGCATGTTGAAAACAATAAGCAAGAGGGTTTTCCTAAAACCTGATGTTACCTAATGATGGGACTTTAACAGAAGCAGCACTGTTGTGAGAGGTGACAACACTGAGTGACCAAGGTTTTAATGTAACTCTGAAGACTGGATATTGGAGAGGTGAAATCCAGAGAATAGATGACGTAGTGCGCCTGAAGGCTGGAGTGCAAGTAGGTTAACTGTGGAAACATCGCCTGACACAAATTTATGTATGTACAACGCTTTTTTTAAAGGCAGCAGAAATACTGATATGCAAATTCTAATCTTTTTTATTCTGAGATGCGCAGCTTTGACTTGATGTTTATGGTAGGTTTCTGTATTACTTTAACTGGTGTATTCTTGCTGGACAAAATTATACCCTGCACAACATTTCTTTCAAAATGTTTCTGTTATCAGCTAATTGGCAACAGTCAAGCTTTTCAAAGTTTAGGTGTCAGGCAAATGCAAATTGTGCTTAAAATGTTCTTGACTAAAGCTTTTTTAGCCATCAGGTGAAAGCATATTTTTAAGCTTTACAGTAAGCATATGTAGACAGACTAATCATAGCATTTAATGAAAACTTTTCGGGGAGGCATTAGTGTTTTCAAGGCATGATCCACAGCTATTTAAATTTAGTTGACACTTACATCTTACCTTGGTCTAGGCAGAATTCATTGAAATTAATGCACATGGCATACTGGCATTATATGCCTCTGTGGCTCCTTGCTGATGTGTCATCATTTCACTTCTGTTGTACCCCATAGCCCACAGGGCTCCTTTTAATAAAAACAGGGTGTTCACTTGACATTAGGGTCGAAGTCCAGGATACAAAAGTTTTGGATAGTGAATTGTGTGGTGATGTTTAATGCCATCTATTACTTCTGGTGAACAGTAAATGCTAGGCTTGAGTTTGTACATTTAAAGTTCGTGATAGCTGTTTTCACAGTTGTATGACTTCAAGAAAAGCCAGATACCTGTGCTGAAAACTCCTATTATTCTTACGCAAAAAAATTAGTCTTTCTGAATTTCAGTTAAAAAGAAAGTTGAATTTAGTTGTGTTTTTACCAGGATTAAGCCAGAAAAAAAAAAAAAAATGTACTGTGTGGAAATCAAAAATAGTATTCATTTACATTCAGGTGAATACTTTGAGGGTGCTTTAAAGTAAACAGCTAGAAAAGGCTGGGTATACACAGGCACATGGCATTCTTCATCCTCTTCAGAAGAGGAGGAGATGGTGCGAACAGACTCCTACTCCACTTTCCTCTTCTGTTTGGTTTCATTTTATTCCTCTTAAAGTTAACTGCTTTGAAACAGAAATTTCTCCTGGGACTGCGGGTGTTGGAGATGTACTTTTTTTCTTTTTCTTTCATAAAAACACTTTCCGAAGCACACAGGTATAAATGGCCTGGTTAGAGGACTGAATACCATGTACTTCGTTGTATCCCAGATACCTTAGGTTATGCCTGAGAAAGCATTCCTGTGTTTCTAACTTTTGCTTTGTTTTGGTACAGAATCATGGGAAAATATGTAAGCTTGTAAATATGTTTTTTAATTTTTTTTTAGGTTTTAGTTTCTTCTTAAACTAAATGGCTTTTAGGCAGCTTGCAGAGTTGCTTCTTCTCTTGGTGTTACCTACTTTCCTGTTCGTCAGCTGCTTTTCTTTAAACTCTGCTTGTGTCTCTCATGTAACCTCTCACCTGTTTAAGGACCATGCCCATTTCATTTAAAGACTTTCCCACTACTGTTTTGTTTCCTTACATTACAACCTTTTAATTATTTGGTGGTAGTAATTGGCAGACTTTTTTAATTCATGCACTTAAGCTTATAACTCGCACAAGTCTGGGTTTTTTTTTTTTTTAATGAGGTACTAGAATTAAGTCTTCTCTTTCTCACTGTGTTCCTTTACTTGTTTGGAAATAAAAAAATAATTGATGTCTTACTGGCAGCTTATAAAAATTCCTTCTAGTCCCGCATGTGTTTTGTGGGACTTGATGCTGAAAGCCACTGAACATCTCTTGTGACAGTCCTGGCTGGACCGAGAGAGTTTATAGGTATACCATTCCGGAGATGTTCAAGGCCAGGCTGGATGTGGTTCTGGGCAACCTGACCTAGTTGAACATGTTCCTGCTCATTGCAGGAGTGTTGGACTAAATGATCGTTGAAGGTCCCTTCCAACCCAAACTATTTTGTGGTAATTGTCCCCTCGTCTGAAGCTGACTGGGCTGTTTCTTTGGGTATAGTCTTCTGGTCCACTGGGTAACCTCTGGTGAAGATTGACAGATTTCTGCATCATCACCAGTTCCAGCTCTTACTAACTTGGTATGTTACCTTGAAGCTTTTTCTGTGGGTGATTTAAAGATGACTGGTAAATGTGCCACCTACTTCCCAGTGCTCAGTGGAGGTATGTATGCAGTGTACAGACTCTGGTGCTTTAGTACAGACCAGGGAAGAAGTTTGCAACTGCCTGCTCTCCCCAGCAAAGATGCCAGAGGCTCTGTTGCTTCATGACCTTACTGAGTAAAAAGGGTTGAAGATTTTGCTATTGGAGTTTATTATCCCTATTGGATGGGGAATGTGTTGGCATAATACTGCTGCTAGGAAAGCAGCACAGACTTTAAAATGTTTGTTTCAGATTATTTTTCAGAAATGTAAACTGCTTAGAAGAGTCTTTCATACCCCTTTTACTCAGGTCAGCCTATGGAGTTGATGGTGGAGAATTACCAGTGATGATATTACAGCACCACCACTGAGACGAGGAAGACAGGGCTGAATTGTCGCAAATTGGGGTCATAAACTAAAGTTGTTGTAAGTTTCTTGAGACCGTGTCCTAACATATTAGAATATAACACGTTCAGTTTTCTGTGAGAGCTGAGGCAGATGTGTGTTTCAGTGTAAAGTAATTAAAAATTGGTTAAAACCAAACAAAAAAAACCCCCAAAACCCAAAAAACAAACTTGAAACAAACAACCCAAACTAACAAAGCACAGCCAACAGAGGTTCTCAATGTTATGTTTTTTCTTTCTCCTTGAAAGAAAGCAGCCTAGAAAATGTCAGTTGCCCTTTGTGGAGTGCACTGCTGAATTGGTAATCGAATTTCTTCAGTTGTGAGGTAGTAAAATTATATGCAGATTGTTGGTATAAGTCACAACACATCTTTAAATACTATAATGTCAGTGTTGCGTTTGAGGTTCATTTTAATTCTAACGTCATCTGCATCCATTGAGGTTATCACCTAATGCATGTGAAAGCTGCGTGCTGACCTTCACAGGCCAGCAGCCTGTGGTGTTGCAGCAGCCTTTCTGCCGGGATGCGGCACGTGCCACTGGCTTCCTGGCATTTCACTCAGAAAAGGCTGGAACTGCTGTCAGAAACCTGTCACCTTGCAGGCAACCTGTTAATACTGCCCCAGATCTTAGCTGACTGATGTTATCTGTAAGCTTGTTCTTGTGCAGATAACTAACAATGTGTGTCTCTTCATAGGACGTATTTTTAAATGATTAATAGGGGGCAGGATAAGCTATTAAATAGTTTCACTGAATGCTACAAATAACGGTGTGTAATTTTTCTGATGGAGTTTCCTCTTGTAATGCACCTTGGATTAAAAGTTGGGGTGGGGGCGAGTTCAGCACTGTGAGACCGCGCTGCAGTGGGGTGGAGGTGCTCCCCTGCTCTGCTCTTCTCCAGTTCCCTGTGTTGTTTCAGCCTG
Organism: Psilopsiagon aymara; assembly: GCA_024733675.1. Taxonomy (NCBI): domain Eukaryota; kingdom Metazoa; phylum Chordata; class Aves; order Psittaciformes; family Psittacidae; genus Psilopsiagon; species Psilopsiagon aymara. The sequence continues at coordinate 11,516 of JANRGW010152369.1, forward strand.
ATTTCTTCTGGTCAATGGAGTAGGCAGCAGCAAGCAGCATCACTGGGAGCTGCATGCTGGGCAGATGGAGGGCCGGGGTGTTGCTGAGGGTGCTGGGGCTGAGCTGCTGGAGGTGGCCTTGTGTTGTTGGGGCTGTTGCTTTCGAGAGATAGGAGGGTCAGCTTGCCTGTGTACATGCATACTGTGATCACAGGGCACGTTTCCTTAGGAAATCGTGTTAGTAATTATTTTTTTAATGAGACTAAATGGAAAAGTCTTTATTGAAAGGTTTTCTGTTACTGTATTTTTTTTCCCCTTCCTATTCAAAGCAGGCAGCCGAGTTCTTTGCCCAAATGTGTCACTGCTGTTGAATACTCTTCATAATACAGACCTGTCATAAAGTGCAATTTAACTTTTGTTTAGGATTTCTTTTTTATAGGGTTGCTGTACTATTCTGAACTTTGTGTGGAAAAATTATTTATGAAATCTGGCCTGGTGTTGCTTACCTAGGGTACATGGGGGAGTTGCTCAAGGTGAGCTGGCGCCTCTGATAGCTGTGCCACTAACAGTTGGAGTGAATGAAGTCTTTCTAGTCGTGAATACCTAAACCAGGAAGTAAAGAAGAGTGTATGGAATTTCAGCTTTTGCAGGTGCAGGCCTGAGAGTATACATTGATTTGTGTGGTGTGCAGCTTTGACCAACAAGAAACAACCAAGCGCATCAGATCCATTACTGTTTGAATTTTATATTAATCTTTTTTTGGAGTAAGTTTTCTGCAGTAGTGCCTAAGTAGGTCAAGGACTGCAGAAGGCTTTTTCCCTTGTCAGTTTCTTTCATGCGATAAAACCAGGATTAAAAGAAAGGCAGTGAAACAATTCACTCTCAGGACGCTGCTGCTCCACAACAGTTTAATCTAGTGGAATTAGGTGCAGCCTTGGTCTTGTCCTCTCCCTTGTCCCACCCCCAGCTCTTGTGAAGTCAGCAGGAAATTAATTAAAAGCAGAGAGCATCTTTCTGATAGTTTATTGAGAGCCTGGGCTGGCTTGCCAGGGGTTCATGTGAGTGGCAGTGCTGGCTCAAAGAGAGAAGTGGCTCATGGCCAGAGCAGGCCGTATGTGGCAATACCAGCCCCTAGGCTGGCCAGTTCTGGCAGGAGCTACAGCCGGGGAAGGACAGCTGAGTGGTCAGAAGCAGCCTGTGGTCTGACAGCCCCTTTGAACTTTATTGTTTGCAGGCATTGCAGAGGCTGGGATCCCACCAATCTGAGGACACTTGCAGTTTACAGAGTTGCTCTGCTTGTTCATAGAGTTCTTGTTATAATAACAGAGTGAGGAGAATGAAGGGGCTAGCTTGATGTTTGTTTTGTTTTAGGAGTTCTTCTGTATTATGCAGAGCAGGGTGAGACTATCATGATGGCTATTTGGAAAAAAAACCCCCACTAAATAAATAAATATCCTCCCTCCCAAATAAATAAATAAACACTTGAATGGGGTAGAAGGACTGCCCTCTCGACTTGATAGGTGGGTCTTAGCCTTTCAGTGGCAAATAATAAGTGAGTGATGAAAGGACTGTGAAGAGCCTCAAAATTGAGCCAGAATAGTTTTTGTTTGGTGTGAAGAGTTAAACTGGTTGGCATGCAAAAGAAAAGAATCTTAGTGGGAAGCTAAAATGTAGATCTTTGCAGTATTGTTTTAGTCTTCAGAAAGACAAGATTTCATTAAAGACATTCAAAAGGACATTTTTAATAGCTGCTACAGTAAAATAATGATGCGCTGGGCAATAGACTTTCCTGTGAGGAAAAGCAAGCTTTTGCCTTGGTGATACTACCTGGGCAGACACTGCAAAATACAGTATTTAGGCATGATGGTAAATGTATAAAAACAGAAGAAAAAACAAAGCAGCCAGGAGTGATTGGGAAGTATATGTGTGTATATATGTGTGTATATTTATGTTTGTGTGCATGCACACAGCTGTCTGTCTCCTGTCCTCCAGCCTCCTTCTCCTTTCTATTTGTATCACATCACCTATCAGTAAGTCCACTGGCTTTAATTTGCTATGGCTTGTGCATAATGTTGGCAGCTCTCTGGATACTGGAGTCTGAATGTGCTGAGGTGAGACTGGGTTGTGGACAGAGGCTGGTGCCTGCCACTGCTATGTTGCACTGCCCACCTGTTGTCTACGGGTGGGCTCTTGGAGGAATCCTTCTAAATTTTAAGTGTAGTTTGCAGATAATGTGTGCTGGTCCTTTAAAAGACCCTCCTGGCTGCCACCAATAACCAGTCACCTATCAGATTTGAATCAGAGCTGGGAGATTTTTGCTAATTACTGTCACAGTTATTGGAGTGTGCGTGAATCAGAAGTGATTTTTGGTGAAGCACATTTTCCTGTGGCTGTTTAAGTGAATGCAACCTGAAGCTTAACTTACATCTAATTAAATGAAACTGAAGATCTCATTGGTTTTACTGTAGTTAATTAAGTTTTAGAGCTGTTGTCATTACTGTTGGGAACTTCGCTATCGTGCTGAGTGGGGTGTAAGAAACCATGAGGTAGTTTAAAACACAGACCTCAGAAGTTTCAATAATTTTACATTTCTGACACCTCTTATATTTTCACTAAGTACAAAGGCTGCTGTCCTTTGTTGATTGTCAGCCTGTCACTGAAGCTCATTTGAGAGTAGTTGTCAGTAAGAGCTAGAAATGTAAAACCAAGCAATTTTTTACATGCTCCTTCACTTCATGAATCAGTTCATGGACTAATTTTAAGATAGAGCTTCAGTTACTTTTATGTTGTTTGTTCCTCTTTTGGTTTGTAGGGTTGGTTGCTTTGATGGAAATGACACGATTTTTGATCCAGTTCATGCTTGTCATAGACTACACCGTTTATTATTCTTGTAAGTTAGTTTAAATGGCTTTGCTGCCTTGTCAGTGTCTCTTCTTGCTTCGTCTTTACAATGGCTACTCATCTTGCCCTCAGCTACTGTTTTCTTCTTTTGTTGTTGGTGGCCGTGTGTTATTTTTTTCTTTCCTCCACTGGGAAAACTAAATCTCTTGGTACTATAAACTGGGCATGGTCGGTTGTGCTTCAGCTAATAGACCTGCAAGGCAGTTGAGTTGGAGTCCAGGGCTGAGTTTCAGTGCTTCTGTGGCCTGAGGGAGAATGCGACAAAATCCACTTAAATGAGTTCAGGGAAGTGTGTTTCTGTTGCTTTCTGAACACTCTCCATGTTTTTATATGTATGTGCTCAGTGGGGCCTTTTCCAGCTTTAGCACTGCAAATTTTTAGCACCCCAAAATTTGCCTAGGAAGATCCATATAATAAGGTGATGCTTCCCTCGTGCTGTATTCTTCCCACCCCCTCCCAGCCTGAGCTGTGTAAGAAATCTGGCTTCAATGTCTCATTCCTTCTCTGTGTTGTTTATGTGGGGTTTACCTTATATTTACTGTCAGTAACTACAAACCAGACTCATCAAATCACTCTTTACAATCTCAAATCTCTCTTTACAATTTCAAAAAGTATAAAATTAGCTTGAATTAAAATAAATGTGTTATATGTTGAGAGAAAGTGAGACTCTTCTTAGCCACATAGGAGGCTCAGAATAGTGAGCATTTACATGAGTGCATGCTCTCATGTTGTGTAGAATCCTTAGTATTAAATCTTGAAATTCATTGAGAAGTCACTTATTAAAGCATTTTCAGTTGAAGCTGTACAGCTTTGTTACTGTTCATCGAAACCATAGAAATGTAGAGAGAGTATTCTGAGTGTTGTCTTATGAGTAATACAGTTACATAACACTGTGATTAAGTAGGATCCTTTAATTTTTCAGGGAGGACTGTATGCTCACAAGTAGTGCACTCCGGCCTTTTCCGCATTTTATTTGGTCCAGGCTGTGGTTGACTGAAGGTTACTGCCATACGCTGTGTCCTTTTGCTTCCCTGAAGGAAGTTTGCTCTTAGTCCGGTTGCAGATAGGTAATTATCCATTTTGCACAAGCTGCTGCTGTAATTGGCAGGTTTTGGAAGTCTGTGCAGAGCAGTCCTGGGCTGAAAATCCATGGTCTTGGTGCATGTCCTCTCTCTCTGCAGGTGAATTTTGTCCAAGCCAAAGCTGAGATGCATTTTGCATTTTTATGCTTATAAAAAACCGTCTTTACCTACTTTCTTAGAGAATATGATGTCGTGCAAGAGGTTTCACTTCCCGTGACAGAGCAAAAGTAAACCTACTTAGCGCAAGGGAACCCAATTCTGTTGTGATTTAAGAGGTACTGTAACAATCATAGAATAATTCAGGTTGGAGGGGACATTAAGGACCACCTAGTTCTAACCTCCCCCCATGGGCAGAGACACGTTCCATTATACCAGGTTGCTCAAAGCCCCATCCAGCCTGGCCTTGAACATTTCCAGGATGGGGCATCCACAGCTTTTCTGGGTAACCTGTGCCAGCGTCTTACCTGCCTCACAGTTAAGAACTTCCTAATGTCTAATCTAAATCCACCTTCTTTTAGTTTCAAAGCTTTTTTCCCCCTTTGTCACTACGTGACCTTGTAAAATGTCCCTCTCCAGATTTCTTATAGGCCACCTCTAGGTACTGCAAAGCCATCTTTAAGGTCTCTCTGGAGCCTTGTCTTTCTCCCGGATGAACAACCACAGCTCTCTCAGCCTGCCTTCACAGGAGAGGTGCTCCAGCCCTCAGATGATCTTTGTGGCTCTTCTCTGGACTTGCTTGAGTAGGTCCATGTCCCTGTTTTTTTGGGGCCCCGGAACCGAATGCCATACTGCAGGTGTGGTCTCATGGAAGCAGAGTAGAGGGGGAGAATCATCTCCCTTGACCTGTTGGTCATGCTTTTTTTGATGTAGCCCAGGATACAGTTGGCTTTATGGCTGCAAGTGCATACTGCTGGGTCATGTTCAATTTCTCATCAGCAAACACCCCCAAGTCCTTCTCCATGGGGCTGCTCTCAGTCCAGCCTGTATTTGTGCTTGGGATTGCTCTGATCCAGGTGCAGGACCTTGCACTTGGCCTTGAACTTCATGAGGTTTGCACTGGTCCAGCTCTTGAGCCTGTTCAGGTCCTTCTGGATGGCATTCCTTCCCTCCAGTGTGTTGACTGCACCACACAGCTTAGTGTTGTTGGCAAGCTTGCTGAGAGTGCAGTTAATGCCACTGTCCATGTCACCAACAAACACTGAAGAGCACCAGTCCCAGTACCGACTCCTGAGGAGCAGTGTTTCTCACCGATTTTCACTTGGACTTTGAGCCACTGAGCCTGACTATCCAGACAATTCCTTATCCGCTGAGTAGTCCATCTATCAAATCCATGTCTCTCTAATTTAGAGACAGGGATGTCGTGTGGGACAGGGTCAAATGCCTTGCATAAGTCCAAGTAGGTGACATCTGTTGCTCTTCCCTAATCCACCAGTGCCATAGCCCCATCATAGAAAGCCACCAAATTTGTCAGGCACAATTTGCCCTTAATGCAGCCATGTTGGCTGTCACCAATCAGCCCCTTATTGTCTGTGTGTCTGATCATAGTTTTCTGGAGGATCTGCTCCATGGTCTTTTTGGAAACTGAGGTGAGGTTGACTGGTCTGTAGTTCCCCAGGTCTTCCTGTTTTCCCTTTTTTAAAATAGGGGTTATGTTCCCCTTTTCCATGAAGTGGGGACTTCACCAAACTGCCAAGACTTCTCAAATAGGATTGATAGTGGCTTGGCCACTTCATCTGCCAGCTCCCTCTGGACCTGTGGATGCATCTCATCAGGTCCCATGGACTCATGCACCGTCAGGTTCCTTAGACCGTCTGGAACCTGATCTTCCCCTGCAGCAGGTACTTTAAGCCAGTGCAGAGATTTATCTTGGTCTTCGCAGTAGCAGAATAGTGCTTTTAAAAATATATGTATACCTATACCCAGATTTTCATTTACATATTTGTATATATATGTTTATTCTGCACACCAGAGAGAAAAATCTTGAGGGCAGAGATGGTAAAAGCCTGCTGGAGTTTACTGTTTTCTCTGTATTTCAATTTAGCATCTTCATGTAAGGAGTTAGTTTTTATTTGCATATTTGGAACCTGACCAACAGTTTATCTAGAAGATGGCTAATGTATCTGTGTTGCTGGAAGCCATAAAGCTCAGCCGTGTATGTGGGCTTTTTAAGTCATCCTGGGAGATATGATTAATGTGGCAGAAAATGACATTTACAATAGTTATGAGGTTCTTTAGCCTGCTTTTCCTTTGTACGTTGGTTTGCTTGTAACAGAAGCATAAAAATTTTATTTCTAGAGGATTACCTTGTTCTAATCTCTGTGCTCTTCTGATGAGAGCAAAGTCATATGAAGAAACCAGCTTACTAGCTTCTTGTCTCCAGATGGTACCAATAGCAGGTTATATTAAAATTGTCTTTAATATAAAATATTTTATGCAGTGTCATTTGGATTTTCCTTCATCAGATAGCTCTTACAAACTGGTGTGGCACTGGAAAGTAAATTAAATGGGTTTCGTATGAAGGGACTGAGTCAAGATGCTGTTCTCAGCATTTGCATTTCATCCCCCCCTTTTGTCTCTTGTACAAGTGTTCAGCCCTTGAGAAGGAGGGGATTCCCATAGTTCAATTTAATTATGTACTATTTAAATGAACGGCATAGTGACGCAGTAGGCTCTGTTTTGTCTTGATAGTGTTTGGACCATCTCATTTATTACTAAACATACAATGTTTTCTGTTCTTGGAAGCTGAAAAAGGTTGTTTTATCTTCTAAAGTTGAGAGTGCTTGTGTTGCAACTACAGATATTTGGATATGGCAATGAATAAAGCAAAAGATGACAGGTACTTCTTTAGAAGTTACAGAAGTGAGAAAATAAGCAGATGAAAAGGTAGTTATTTTTGTCCCCCCCAAATTTGTCTGCGGTACAATTCAGAATTAGTCAATTTGAGATTTACCGTGTCCAAAACTTCATTTGTATAATTTAGCTTTTTGCTCTGATTTTGATAAGTTATCAGAACTTAGAGTACTGTCACAGAACTAGTTTGGGCGCAGTATCTCGCTAAGTAGACAATAGTGTAAATCCTTTTCTGCTTCACTAGCGCTGGCACAGCTACTGAGTATGCTATTGTGTGAGGTTATAAACCAGATAATCTTAATTGGGCATTTCCTGAGGGGAAGGGAAGATGACTGAAAAAGGAAAGAATTGGAAATAAGGGCATGCATTCCTAATATACAAATTTGGCTTCCATCCAGGGAAAGGGTGAGAATTTCCTGTTAGTTGAAATCTTCCAAGAGCTGAAAGCCTGGCGATACATACTCCGTACCTCAGGGAGCCAGAGGAAGGGGGGAAGGCTGGGAATAGCTCATGCATCAAAGCCCTGGGGAACTGATTGCTGTGTCCTGTGGTGGGACCAAGGGTGTGAGCAGCTGGATCTCAGGGCAGTGACATCATCAGGAGACTGTCTTCTTTGTCTGGCCAAGGATTTAGGTTACCCTGTAGCAGCTGTACCAGCAAAGTGTAGGCCAGGTCCTGGAGCTGTTTTAGAATTGAGACAAATGCAATTCAAACTACATGGAGTGTATGTGGTACATATATATGTGCGTATATAATGTACCACATTTAGTGCAGCATTGCAGATACGTGTGGAGTCTTGACTCAGCTGGAGGATCTGTGCTATACAGATAAACTATGGAATCTGTCATGTAAATTTGAAGAAAGACACAAGTGGATACAGGCAGATAGGATTCAAAATAATTGGGTTTTGTTGCACCTGTAGTTGCACCTGGGATAGTCTTGTGGGATCTGCATTTGTATACATTAGTGTTCATGGACATTTGAGGGTCAATATGCTTCAGCTGAAGTTAGCACGAGCTCCAGGAAGAGTAAAGATTCTAGGGTAGATGTAATGAGAAGGAGCATTAATTAGGAGTAAGGAAGTTGGCTTGCTTCATATGTAGAATTCTGTCCTAAGTATTGTATTAAATATTAGTTATGGTACAGAAGAGACTTAATTGTTTAGCAATTGCATTAGAAATTGATTTCCAAGCTTCAGTCATGGATAATGGTAAATTTTTCATGTTATTTTTAAATCATCCTATGTGGCACACAATAGGGTGTACTAAAGGAATATGATTCAAAACAAATCAACTTTATTCTTTTTGACTTTAGCAGTCTAGAACAGATGCACTAAATTAAAATTACATCAAGAATTAAGTAATAACAGCGCTCAGTATGGATAAAATTGTGTTTCATAAACCTCTTAATGAAAATAAAAGCAAAAAGAAAATTAGATCTCAACCACCAATCAGTGAGTGGGAGAAAGGTTTGATAGTGGTTGCTTGCACTGTCACTTGTAATGAAAAGAAATAGAATTGCCTTTGTTAACACAGTTTCATAGGTGATAGCTTATCATCGATATAGTGGTAAAGGAGAATAATGGCGAAGTTAAACATGCAGCTTCAGGAAAGGTCTGTACACAGTGAAGATGATGCATATTTGCGGGGATAAGGGGAAGTTGGTGAATGCATGGAAAAGAAGGCTGCCAATGGAAATTAAGGAGTTTTTTAGCTGCCTTACGCAGTTTCAGAATTATTTCTGAAGACCTCTTTGTTCGCTCGTATTACGAGAACACAGTCAGATGGAAACTGTTTAAATCATACTCTTTTGTTGCTTTGTTTTTATCTTCCTTCTTTTTGGAAGGAAGTGTATCATCACTGTAACTTCCGTGTGATTTGAAACAACTCAATGAGGGATTAGTGGCAGCCTCTCCGCATTTACCTGAAAAGTCACTAATGTCTGGCCCAGGTGTTTGTGGCTCCAAAGCAGTTCAGCTCCATTTGAGATACTTGGTGTAACTGTTTTTCTTTTTCCCTCTTAATTTATGTGATGTGTAACTGGGATGCTTATGGATTGTCTGTGTTCTTCACTTAATTACCAGTTCAGAATTTTGAAGCCGAGTGCCTTAAACTCTTGACCTGAAGAAAGTATATTTAGGTACTTAAATCATCTCTTTATGAGAAAAGAACATCTCTGGGCCTGGTTCTGATCTGTTGGATGTGTATGCCCTTGGGAAGGGGGCCTTGAACCACGGCTTTACACTGGAATACTGAAATCTGGATATAAACTACAGAGGTCTAGGTTTGTAAGTCACAGATGTACTCATAATTTGACAGCCAGTATTTTGAACTGCTGAGAAATTGTTTGTTGGTAAACTGCGTCTCTTCTGTCTTTTCCCAGTCTTTGTGAACAATGAATATTCTTCAGTAGGCCTTTCCAAGTGTTGTATATATAGTTGAAGATAGAGAAATCTATTAGAACTTGTTATGATAATTTATAGTGAAACTGTTTTCCATTTTATTAACAATTATGTTGGTAGCAAATACAAAAAATAAATCCAGTTTGCTGACATGCGCTGCCCTTGAATTGCTCCTGCCAGTTTCAATGCTGTTGTAATTGCTTTTCCCAAATACTCTTATTTTTTTGTTTGCCTCTTGCCAGACCTAGGGGCAGGAAAGCAACTTTATAGGGGAAACAAGCCCTGCCTTTGTGCAATGCTATGAAATGCACAGAGTAAACAAATGAGGGGGTGAGGGATGGGGATAGAGTGGGAGTTTGTTTTCCTGCTTCAGTTCACTTTTCTTATGCCAATAGCAGGGTTTTTAAAAAGCAGAGACAAAAAATAGCGGGCAAATTGGATTGTTAGTAATGTCCCTTAGGATCATAAATGGACAGAGGATTGTGTACATAATTCGTAAACATCCTGAACTATACACGTTCTATTTCAACTTATTAGGGCATGAAGTAGAGCCTGCCGGGTTAATTTCACACTGGGGAATTCAGCGTTCATGCAGTTCTTAATTTCCTTCTCTGTACAAAGCTGTGATAAGGAGAGAATAAGGGTATTTGAATATTTGATTCCAAATAGTTAGTTTTAAAGAGAAGCATTTTAGAGATAGCAGCTAGCCAGTTGTAGTTGGTGATTTGTTCTTTTTTAATGAACATGAAGAGTAACATGAGAACAGTTTTTATCACTGATAGGAAATAGGCTTTTTGTCTAGCAAACAAATGTCTGTACTTTAAAAAATCTTCTCTTTTATAGATTAAATTTTGTTTTGAGTTCAGGATGTGGTGGGCAAACAATAAAAAAGATGAACCACTTGCAGATACCACTGAGCTTTTCTCTTTTTCCCATTTGCCAAAGGAAGAATGGAATTTGTTAGAATGGAACAATGGTCAGTCCTCTTTGTTTCCATGGGTTTAATGTTTGAGATGGTTTTAATGGTTAACTGGAGTTCAGGGATTCTTCCATGCTAGTGCCTGCTTCTTGCTTCTGTGGTCTGATACCTCAGCATGGGCAGGGGGAATCAGCTGTTGGCTTTAAACAGGAAAGAGACCAGATTATTCATTAAAAAAGACAAAAAAGAAAAAAAAAAAAAAAGGCCAAAAATTCTCGTGAAGTGAATATTTAAGAGGCATAGAACCTCTCTTATTCCATCTCCATGTGTTACTTTAAACTCAGTCATGGATGTTGACTGATGTGATTTGGGAGAGTTGGATTTAACTGATCTAGGAAGGCGGTTAAGATAGATTGTTAAGGTTTTGCTTTTGTCTGTTTTTTGTGGTCATTTTTACAGCATTTCTCTTAAACCAGAAATGATCAGTAGGGATGAATTTCTTGGTTTTGAGGTTGGAATGGCTGGGCAATACGTATGTTAAGGAAATACTGCGGTTGAGAATAACTGGGAGTTGAAAAAACTGGTTTTGGTGGGAGTTCAGTCAACTATTTCGCCTACTTCCTTTGAAGACCAAGCTTATTTGTTCAGGAGAGCCAATTGTGGCTTTATGTAGGTCCTTAAACCCATGTTGCATAGGCTCACTCATAATTCATTTGCTCATCATAAAATAAAAAACAAAGCACTAAACCCCACCAAAAAAGCCCATTAAATTTGGGAATTAAAAGTGCCCAAGTTGCAGAAACTAAGACAAACTTGAATAGTGAAGGCTCTACCCTGCTGTGGTGCATAAAGCTCATAGGGAGATCCTTTTAAAGTTTGTAAAGAAGCACATCCTTGTAAGTGAATGGTTTTGCTGTTATTTGGCTCTTACTTCATGATTTTGTTTCCTTTTTTCTTTTTTTTTTTTTTCTTTAGCACCAGCAAACATTCTTAAATCAGCTGCGGGAGATCACGGGGATCAATGACATCCAGGTCTTACAACAGGCACTGAAGGTAAGATGGATTTCTTACTTGTAGCTGAACGTATACGTCTTATAACTAAACTCCACCCTTTCTTACCCTTCCCTTCCATTCTCATTTTTTAAATACTTTCTACATTTATTTTGGAGAGGGGAAAAAAACTAATAATGATGTCTTGTTCACTTGAGAAGGAATCTTGATCTGTTTTGGTGGGAATAAATTAATTTAAAATTAATATTAATGCATAAATGTTAACATAAATTAATTTGGTGTTAAAAAATGAAAAGATGGGAATGGTATGACTTGGCTTTAACCTTTAGCTAAAGTGTTTTGAGAAACTTTGGTGCTACTGCAGCTGGTCAAGTGTTGTTTTCTCGTCAGGGTGTACAATGAAGAGCTTTTCTTGAACTTGCCAGCCTTTGCTAATTTGCTATTATTTCTTTTTATTTTTTTTTTATTTTTTTCAACTGTTGCAAATTCTGTCACAGCACAGAAGAATTCTTTGATGCAAGTAAGGAGTGGCAGGTCTCTCTATGTTCTGTTTCTTCCAATATATATCTATGAATAAAATCTCCCTCAAGCAGGGATTTTTGGGGCATTTATACGTTGCAAATAAGGATTTAGTGAATTTATGTCATATATAATAGTTCAGATCCAGCATAAATTATGCATGCAACTGCCCCTGAAAAGCTGATATTTCTGGCTTTAAAAATGAAATGCTGGATTTTTCAGAAGAATTCAGCTGAATGGTGTTGAAGTCTGTGAGCGCGTACTGATTATGCTGATTGAGGAGTTAACCTGCTCTACAGGACCTTTATTTTTTTTCTGAAATAAGTGGAATTCTACCATAGTAAATTTTATGTAGATGTTTTATCCTTGTTTTGATTTAAAATAGTGAAGTACACAAAATATGTTAAGTTTGGGAGCTTTATTTTCTGATCCGTGTTTCACCTGACAATACAATGTATCATTGATCTTCTGAGCTACTTGTAATGGCATTTGCTGTTGAGGAAAACTAAAAAAGGGTGAGGGTTCTCTCATACCTTGTTTTGTTGATGCTTAAAGGACAGCAACGGTAATCTGGAGTTGGCTGTGGCTTTCCTTACTGCAAAGAATGCCAAGGTTCCCCAGCTAGAGGAGGCAACTTACTACCAAACAGCCCTTCCTGGAAATGACAGATACATCAGCGTGGGCAGCCAGGCAGACACCAGTAGGTATTTTTTCTTTCTGTAAGTTTAGTATAAAGGCAAGGAGACTACAAACTTGCCTGTGAGATGGCTGTTAATATGCTAGTAGCTCTTACTTAACAATTTTCTTATGATTATGTATTCTTTCTTTAAGTGGTTTTGGGGTTTGTTTATTATTATATTTTTTTTTATTATTTGAGCTATCTTTACCTGGTGCTGATGTATGGTACTGATCAGAGGGTGAACTACAGGGTTTTCAATCTTTTTTCATGTTTTTCCATGTGATAGGATTTATTTTTGGGGTGATGCAGTAAATAAGTAAAGGTAAAAGCTGGGTAGTCTTCTGTCAAAATAAACTAGAATATGTGAATGTCTGTCTTAAGTGTATTAAGCTTTAGCATATTAAGAGTTGCTTCTCCCTGGCTGGGATGACTTTCCTAAAGGAAGAAGTGAGAGATTAAGTGTGATTTTGTAGTAAAAGAGTAGGTATTTTATATGTGAAATCAACATAAAATATGCTTAGTTTTAAAGATTTTTATTTAGTTGATACAGGAGGTCCCTCAGTCTCTGTTTCTTTGAGCCATGCAAGTTCTACCCCTTTTCTTAAGAGCATAGTCATTTTTATGGGGGGTGGAAACATGTTAAGCATATTAAATGTGTTCTGCAAATAAACGTAGGAAAGAGCATGAAAGAATAAGTCAAAGGAGGTTCTGTAGTGGGAATTACTTCTGTAAATCTGAGTCTTTTGATACGGTATTTACATTCCAACATTCTAAATACACATGTAGAGTATTTCAGTTATATATTGATCCTTTGACCATGTATGCAGTGCATCATCTATGTCGCTTTTATTAAATGAGTAGAATTATTTGGCTTCACCCTCAGTAGGGTTTTTCCTCTTCTGTTTCACTAATACTGAGGTGGCTACAGTGGCACCATTGTAGAGAAATTAAGCTCTTCTTGTCGGCTGCACAATTGTATTTTTTTTTTTTTAATTAGAAATGAGTTTATTCTCAACATCTTGGATCTGAAAACTGCATTTAAATCCTTAGTAGTACTAGTAACCCTGTATAAAATGCACTGAGTGCATTATTATCCTCTGTATTAACCTCTCAGTAAGTTGTGGGGGGTAGTTTTAAGTTTCCCCTCGCTTGAAAGAAAACACACACAAGGCCTCATATGTGTTTAATTTTCAATGTCAGAAAATGGACATGGGGGAAATGGAGACTATTTTCACCAAACTTACCTGTTGTCAGTTATTGTCACAGTCTCCATTGTCATAGTGTCCCATACTGAAGACCTGCTATGGCAGTGGAATGGTAAGCTGGATTCTCTTGCAGTCCATGTTTAATTAGATTTATTAGTAATCCATTGATAGAAGTGCTTAGTTTTGTTGTCACTTACTGTGCTGTGCAACCTTACTTAACATGTGAAGTGACAAGGGATAGAAGAGGGAAGAGTCAAGTCTGAAGAGTCCACATTACCCACAACTGATGGTCAAACTGAAAAGAGTAAGTCTCGAGTTGCACAGTCCAAGCTGATTTTCAGGATTCTGTTTTCTGGAGGGCAGAAGGCAGACCCAGATTCCTTACAGTTATATAGCAGTACAGGTCACTGATCAAGAAGCTGTGAAAAAAACAGGTTTTTTGTTGTTGTTATTGTGTTGGTTTTCTTTTTTTGGGGGGAGGGGGGCAGAGGAAGGGTGAAGGCGTTCACATCTTTAGTATCTGGTCAGGTCTTCACTGGCAACAAAGATGAGAGTCCTTTGCCAGCCTTCACAGTTTTAGTTAGATTGAAAGCAGGCTGTGATATGGAGGCATCTTGGCCTTTTCTTTATATTAGAGGACTTACAGGATAAGAACTGAGCACCTACAAAACAAGAAAAGTCTAAACAAATCTGATCATAGAGCTGTCCCCATAGAGATCTAGTGAAAGCTTCTTGCAGAAACCTACAGTTCTCTTGTGATCTGCTTGCCTGTCATGATTTTGATTATGAATTTTAAAAATGCACTATGCTGAAAATGTACAAGTTTCAGGGCTCTATATTAATAAGTGCTGTCATGCAAGGGAGTAACATGAAAGACAGCAGATGGCTTGGGAGAAGAGAATGGAAGGGTGGGCATAACCGAAGAACATCTGCAACCATCATCACTCCCTTCTACAACAAGCACTATTAGCAGTTCTTAGTAGCTATGCTGAGTTGCTGACAGTATCTTGCCTTTCAAATTTGACTCCCTTTTACTATCCCACGTAGGTATAATTGCATGAAGATAATTATAACTCACCCTTACTGTTCCTTACTGCTTAACTACCTCTGTATGTTTGGAACTTAGAATGTTATGAGTCACTGAGCTTCACAGTCCCACAAAATTAAGTCATCCAAACTTGGGATGAAAGGGAGTTACAGATAAATACCAGAACTGTTTTATGCCACAGAAAACCTTCAGCCACTTACAAAGGCTTTTGAACATATGCCTTGCATTAAGGTGTATCAAATGTATTCTGGGAGCTTGACTGGCTACATTTCTTTGAAGTGGTTACTTAATTAGGGGGTAAAATAAAAATGTATATGTATGAGTAGATAAATGGATGTATAGCAATCAGCAATAGCCTGGATTGTGCACTGCCTCTTGCAAAAGTGACCATGGGTCATTGAGCTGTTAGCGTGTTGTATTTTGTATGTTAGGAGGTATAAGAAAAGGGGATTTCTCTTATTAGCAAATGCAACATTTCATCAGCTGCAAAAAATATTAATGAGTTTCCATAAAATTTACTCCATCTTTAAAAGCAAAGTCTGACTTGCACAATCAGTGTTATTTGTTATGCTTGCCTTTTTGCCTGTTCAAAAATGGCATGTGCAAGCATCTGCAAGTGTAGCTTTTCCATGTCAAGAGTGATGCATGCTTTACCTGATATCTTTGTGAAGGTTGTAATACTCTTTTGGAATTCATTGGGGTTTTTTTTTTTCTTTTTTTTCCTTTCTGCAGTCTGCTAAGCAGAAGGTGCTTTAGGGTTGCAGTGTACAAATGAACACACCTTTTAATCTAAGATCACTTTAATGTTCTGTTTAGTAGCAGAAATCCTAGGCACTGCACTTCAAGCAAAGGGAAAGATGTTTAGTAGTACTTTCCAATATTTCCAATATTTTCACTGTATTGATTTCTCTAGAAACCTTTTTTTTTTTTTCCTCTCCATTTGAAGTATATCAATGTTTTTTCATCTGTGGCTGCGCAACGGAGCTGTTGCATTTTTAAGCATCTATCCATTTCCTTCTTGTTAACTGAGAAACTTTCAGAATCCATGGGTTAAGGAAGCATCAAAATGAAAACATGTATTTTAGAAGTTGTATTGTCTTCTTATGAAAGAGCTGTCAAGACAAATTCTCTCCCTCCTTTCTTTTGAAAACTCAAAATTCTTTTCCACAAACCCTGAATTATTAGTCTTCACAATTGTACATTCCACAGCTGAAACAAAAGATTTCAAGCTCTTTTATGAAGACATAGTAAAATGTCACTATAAATGCCATGCACACCAACTTGAGGGTTGTAGATTTCATTGCTTCTGAGGCCTGGCTTTTTATCTCTTCCTCTTCCTAGAGCCTGAGTCTTTATATAGGTTTCAAAAGTCAACCCTTTCCAAGGAGTCAGACTTAACTGAGCCTAAAACCTCCCAAAGGGTTGTTTATATAACATTTCTTAAAAAACATTCTGCTCTATAGGTTCTGAAATGTATGATTGGTTTTGGTACTTCACTGACCTTATTGTAGAATCTTAATGTCTTGCCTTAATCCCTCTCGCTTCAGGTGAAGTCTTTTTATTCCTTGTGCTATCTTGTGTCACGATTGTAATACACTTCATTCCTTTTGTTTCAGATGAAGTGTTGTATGCTCAAACGTAAAGATATCATAATATCTTTATGACTTTTCTCATAGCTAAACTAAAGAGCTCAAATTCTTTCCAAGGCTTTGGATGTTATTCCCATACCTATTGTATTTTTTTTTTCTCTCTTCTAGACCTTCTGTAATAGTTGTGCCTTTTTTATGAATTGTGACACTCAAAGCAATAAACAAGACTTCAGTTGAGTTCTTAAGAGAAATGGGTGAATTGCTATGAATGTCTGCTGTAGTACTCTGACAACATACCTAAGTGTAACACTTTGTATATTTCAAATGCTGTGATGATGTGAGTTGCAGGTTGAACATGAATCAGCTGTAGCTCCTAGATCCTTCTTGGCACAAGTCCTAGTCAGTCCTCATTTTATAGCTGTGCATTTCATTGTTTCTGTGAGTAGAATTTGATACTAGTTTCTTCTGTCACCTTACTCAACTTAGATTTTGCTCTCTGACGTTTCCTTCTATTTCAGGGATATGTGTCATCTCCATCCACGTTTCTGGGAGTGTCTCTAGCTTGGTATGGCAGGGTCCTTGCTTCAAAATGTCAGGAGTCTTGTATCTTGAGGTCCTCCTTACATCTTACAGATTCTGTTGTTCCTTTGTTCCATCCTGCCTATCCTTCCTATTGCTCTCAGTGTGAATTGTCAGTTTGAGGTGTTATCATCTTAGGATAGCGTAAATGTAGCTGAGAGGAGAAGGTTCCTGTAAGACAGTGGTAGCTAATATTTGCTAGCTCTTTCATCGGCAGAGCTGTTTAAGTTGGCTGAGTAGCTGCTGGGGTGCTGCGTAGCCTTTCCCCATCCAGTTTTAACCAAAATTGGCATATATAGCCAATTAAATTCCTTTAATTCTTTATGTAGGAGCCCAAGACAGTCATGACATTTAACATGACAGAATAGATGATAGAGTTTAGAATCTTGCTTAGCTCTGCTTGTAATAAACAAAAGTGATGTAGTCACAACTTCAATTTTTTTTCTTTTTATATTGTTGCTGTGTTGAAATTGGAGTCTTGCTGCTCTATTTCCATACTTGGCACCTGTCCTTTGAACCCATCAGGCCTGCCCCTTCATTTTCCTCTCCCTGTGCCAGCAGTTGCATCACTGTGTTTGTTTCTTGCCTGTCTCTGGGTTCAATTGCTACTTCAGATCTGTCTCTCATACAGTTTCCCAGCCTACTCAAGTTTGAAGTTCCCGCTCTCTGCCTCCTCCTGGTGTAAGTAACCAGTAAATAACACGGTAATTGTTTTAATGACCTAGGCAATTACCAAGGAAGAAACATTTATTTAAATGATGATAGAAACTTCCTAAGTAAATAGATTGATAAGAGCTTTGTTTTTTTAGAAAAGAAAGGTGTATGGGGATAGATAATAGTGTGTGAATTTAGTATGTATACACTGGTGTATTTATCACAAATTTCAATTTACAACTTAGAATTGCTTTATAGAATTGCAAGTGATGTTAAATTCTCTGGATCTGATGTGCCAGAACCACACATTGTATAATAACAACTTTGTAAACCAAAAATACATTTCTTAATAAAGCAGTTGATTAATTCTGCATGTTAATTTTAGTTGACTAAAGGTCATGAATGCACTAAGCCAGACTTTCAATGAGCAGTTTCTTCATTCATAGAGATTTTTGTTTGCAGAAGCCAACTTTTTTGCTTGTTTAGTAGTCGTGGCTTAGTTAAGAATGTTTGCGTTTTCCAAGGATGTGAGATACACAGAAAGAAGTATCTTTATGAGCATAAGCAAGTGTATTGTCTTAAAATGTTGGTGGCATTCTTAAACCTTAATGAAATGCATCCTTCAGCCTGTCACAGGAAACTCCTGTGTCTGATAAATACTTTGTGTAAAAGTCAGCTTTTGCTCCCTGCCTTCCCCTTTCAAACTCAGATCTTGAACACAGAAATCAGTAGGCCACATAGGAAACTTCAGTAGGTCAGTCTCATGATTGAATTCCAGTAGTAATTGCTATAAAATAGAGAGTCATAGGTTCGCATTAACACTATAAAATTGAAGAGAAATAACTATTTTAAAGCTAGGTTAATCTCTATTAATATTGTGATAAAAATGATCATACTTGTAGAATAACTGCTTCAAAATTTGACAGTTTCACAAAAAAGCCCAAACAAACCTAAAGAAAACCCCAAAGCCAGAGCATGTAAGTATTTACAAAACATGAAGATATTTTTAAACAAACAAAAAATACCACTGCATGAGTTTGAGTAGTGTATGTATGTTTGTATAATCTATAACCAGCTGACAGGAATGCAAACTGTGCAGACAAGCTGATATATGTATTTTTTTTTTTAAAGTTTAGTCTCTGACTGTTCTCCTTCTGTTATGACTCCTATTGAGATCTCTTTATAATCCTATGGTTTAGGATTCAAGTCATACATGAGCTGCTGCAGCTTAGTGAGTTACTGTGTCAGCTGAGATGCTGAAGAAGGTCTTGAACTTATTCCAAGTACAGCAAACATGGGCTAAAATACATGAGCATAAATCTCCAAAACACTTTTATTTGTCATTTGCCACAAACTAAAAGCATGCATGGAGTAGGTTACCGTGAATCAGCTGATATTCAGAACTGTATTTTTCTGATGTAAGTTATGCTAGATAAGCCCTCTGTGACATGAATCAGTTGCAACACTTGCATGTGCTGGTAGTATTTGGGAGCAGGTCTTCACTGTGTTGTCTCTCTTCATGCAGATTTGGAGTAATGTATATGTGAAAACAGCATTTCTAAAGAGAATCCTGTATCGTGTGCTCCAAAACTTGCATGCCAGAGGAAACTGTTGTGTCAATCCACTTTACGAAAGGAAGCGGAAGTCAGAAGTTTGGGAATTTTGATATTAAAGTGATGTAAACACTGGTAATAACAGTGGTAGACTTCTGAACACATAGGGTGATGGTATAGATTAAGAAAGATTAAGGAGCTAGGGAGGTGCAAAGAAGTGGAACAATTTAATGAAAATATGAGTTGCAGTTGACCTTGATAGATTTTTGTATAGCGGTGGGGACTTTTGTTAACCACAGAATTTTCAGCTGGGCTGTGAGTTCTTTTCTGGAAAATACTCCCCATATAAAGGAGTTTACTTAGTGTGACTTTCTTATTTATTGTTGTAAAAGAATTTCACCACTCTGACCTGACTAGAGACTAGGAAAGGAAGGAATACTTCCCTCTGTAAGTGATCAGAATAATCCTGTACTTCTCCATCAGCATGTGTGACTGCTGGATTAAGGCTTATTCCATCTTCAGTTGTGACCACTATTGCTACTTTCAGAAAAACAGTTTGTCTCCAGTGAGATGGGGTGTTTGTGTGTGAATACATGCAAATGGGTAGAAAGTACAACATAAGCACTACATTTTAGAGTGCAATAGGTAGTGTGTGGCCATGCCATCCTCTCGTCGCTGATGACCTTCCTAGGCTTTCCCCTGTAGAAGAGAGCCCTGCTTGCATGTGACCCTGTTTGAGTTAGTATTTTAGCTGAATTACCTTGTTCTCATCTCGTATATCAGAATTTCACTGTGAGACTTCTGCTGGTGATGTAATTCTTTAGGAGAAGAAGGAAGTTCTGAAGGAGGATTTCAGGCATTTGAGTTGAACTATCCTGATACGTTGAAAGATCTGTGCTGACTATAATAGACATAAGAAAAAAAGTAGGGAAGTGTTGCTTTTGTGGCCATAGCACTTTCCCATACTTTCAGATAACAGACTTCCCAGTTTACTTTGCAGGTAAGAATGCTTCCTTAAAGGGCTCACTAAACAAAATAGAAATTCAGCCATCTTCATTGGGGAAAGCAGGGCAAAGTTTAAAGCTACCTCTTGAAGATGCTGGTGTTAAGAAAAATGTTTCTTTTACAATTTCTATTCAGTTTCAGCTTTCTGTGGGGACAAGTCATCCCCTTTTCTATTCATATGTAGCTATAGCAGCAATTTTTGTACCTGAAGTTCAGTGCTTTATTTCAGTCCAATGAGAAATGTCGCATACAAGTAGGCTCACAGAAATAGGGAAAGCTGTCTTGACAGCAAGTCAGCCCATCCAGGAGAAAAGTCAGAAGCTAGATGGAGAAGCTATTTGGGTATGAGTGATTGAGGTGGCTTGGGGATGGAGAAATGCACACAGCTTATGTGCTTTTTGATCATCTGTTTTTGTGAGCAATCATCAGTTTCAAATCTATATCTCTTTCTCCCAGTCTTTTAGCTTCTAATGTCCAAACTGCTGTCTGAAGATTAGTCCCTTTCATAGCTGTTGGGATAAGCTTTGGCCTTGGAGGAGGGAGACTGAAATCAGCCACCGCTCCATGTGTTTCTGTCTAATACTGCACATAAAAGTCTCTTTTGCACTTTCTCCTCTCTTTCTGTGTGGATGAATTTGCAAAATGAGACTTTTGCCCTTGAAATCATGATAACCAATGACCTTAGCTTTTCTGAAAATTTTGCACAGTTGAGGGACATTCCTATTGGCCCTGGTTGTTCTGAAAGCATGGCTGTGCTGAACAGGGAGATGATTTGTGTTGCTGTGTGATGTGGGTAGGGAAATCCCTCTTAGGAGGGGCAGTGCTGTCATGAAACAAGGAGATTTTCTGGGGATGTTGGCATCTGGATCTTTAAATAATGGGATTAGAGAGGAAGGCAGAAGTAGGGCTGTTTCATCTTCCTTTGTGCAGTCAGTAGCCAATTCAAAATTCCCCATATGTCCAAGTATGGATTCTCATTTTAACTTCAGTATTTGTGTTGTTAATTCTGTTGAGATGAGGTACTTCCAGTAGACGGAAGTTTGGTGTAAATGCATTCAGAAAAGGAATGCAGAGACAGGATAGAAAATTGGGTTAAGTAAGGAGCTCTCCCACGTTATGAAACTGTGTGAAAGTATTTGGTTCACCAGTGCACAGAAATACATGTATAATTTGGTGCTATATTGGGAAAACTCTGCACGTGTTCCTCTGTTAGGAGCGTAAACCAACTATGCTCAGTTAAGGTATTCTTTTTAAGAGAAGGTTGTTTTCATCGTCTGTTCCCCGGAAGCAGTGAATTGTGGTAGCTAAAGTAATAGATTTAAGTGTATTGCTTTAAGAAGGCTTTCAGAAACCATGTATTCTTAAATTTGTCCCATAGCTTTGCAAAACTTAAGAACATTAGGAGGACGGGAGAATATTGCCTGTCGTCTCTTAACAAGAGCAAGCTGCTGAGGCTTTTATCTGGCTTGGAGGTGGAAGGGAGACATTAGCAGGGTTATTAGTTGGAAAAGTTCAGGGCAAAGGAGGGATGGACTGGAATGGCGCTCAGCAATCCACTTGGGCTCTCTCTCCTCTACAGTAAGACTTGCCTTTCATTCTGTTTCACTTTTAATTTTGAGAAAGATAGTTTTGCTTTTCAGATGTGATTGATCTCACTGGAGATGATAAAGATGATCTTCAGAGGGCAATTGCCTTGAGTTTGGAGGAATCAAACAGGGCATTCAGGGAGACTGGAATAACAGATGAGGAACAAGCCATTAGCAGGTAAACAAACAACTTATATAAAGCAGAAATTAAATTAAAGAGTTGGAGATTGGCCTGTATTGCTTTTCTTTTAACTTTTAATTTAACAAAAAATAACTTGTTTACTTTCACTTGTGCTACTGATATGCCTGGCTTCAGGATATTGCTTTAATGTATTGTATGTTCTACACCAGAAAATAGTCTGTTATGTGGGTGGGCTAGGATTTAATAGTATGTTTCACGTTGGTGTATTTGTTTAAATATTGAGGAAATAGTTGGAGATAGAGGGTATACATTCATATTTAAGTAGGACCTACAACTTCCATATATCAGGTAAAAGGCAAAAAAAAGCCAAACTGTAATTAAGAAGTTAATTAATTATTTGTCCTGTTTTTTGCAGTGTTCATTTTACAGTAACATTTTCTTACCTCTGTACTAAGGCTGAGATTGAGGGAGGGGGTAGTAATGCTATGACTTGAGTAGACTAAGAGTAGCTGCTGTATTTTAGCTGATAAAGTATGTTATTAACCTGTTTAACAAATAGGATTTATAAGCTCTGAGTGAAGTTAACTTCTTGTTTTAAAGTTTTATGAATGTAATTTTCTCAATTTGGTCATGATAATATTCTATAAGTTACCCTTTGATCAGATTTTTTACAATATTTTTTTGAATATGTGTGTTTACATATAAATACAGATTTAATTATGAAACCTTTGGGACTTGAACTAAGTGTGGGTATAGGAACATTGGTGGTTTTCATCTGTCTGGCCTTGGGAGAGGGATGTTGTTTGTTTTCTTGTTTCTGGCTGGCCTTTTTCTAGGAGGAAAGGGCAATGGTTTTATCCTTGTGTTAGAAGTTAAGTACTGCTTCCTTGCAAAGACTAATTTTATAAAAAAATGTAATGGGGGAGATTCACCTCAATAACTCTTTTCCTCAGTTTACTGTATTTGACAGGCTAAAATTTTTATCAGGAGAGTCTGTCTCTGAGAATATATTACTTTATCCACAGTCATTTCCTTTTTCCTTTTGAAAAACAAATGGACTAATTGTAAGAATAAGCATATGCCTCCCTTCCCCCATTTGTGATAAAAGCCATCTTGTTTTATGAATTTCAGCTAACATATTTCAGGAGAGAAAGGTGGAATGAAAGGGATTTTATGTTCTTGTTAATAATTAGAAGAATATTTAAAGTGGTGGGCTGTGGTTTTTGGTTGGGTTTTTTTTCCCCCTTAGACCACCGTATGTGCAGGTATATGAAATTACAGTGGAAGTTCTGTCCAGTTCTGATTCAGAAGTTCAGCTCTTGCATCTTGCTTTTTGAAGGTCAGAATTGTCATTGTTACCAGAGTTGTGGTTTAGTCAGGCACTCAGAAAGTTGGACTTGTTTCTGGATATGGAAATCTTTTGCCTTTTTTTCCCTTCCCCAAGCCTTAACTGCTTTTTCTGTGCTCACTTCTTGGGAGCCTTGAAGCTTTAGAATGTTTCCTGTAGACTTTGTTTTTCAACTTCTCAAACTAAAAAGTCTTTCTTGGTCTTATCTGCTTAGCCAGTAGCTAAATATAATAAATACATTCAGTTTAAATGATGGTATACTTCTGGTTGCAGAAAATAAAGTGTGCCATTCTTTTTACCTGTATATATGAAGGCATACAGACAATCTGTTCAGTTATATACCGAGATAATGCTGGTCTTTTGGATGTATATTTGATGGAAAAATTATGCACAATAATGTGTACCATACAGAAATATTCACTGAAAGATGCAGAGTGTATAGTGGCATAACAAAGGGAATGGGACTTTGCTTGTGAATGATAGCAGGGAAGAGTGAGAATCTTGGTAGTTTTGGCGGCATTGAGGTATTAGATCAACTCAGTTAATACAGTTCAGCCTGAGTTGATAGCAAATTATGTCCGAGCTGTACAAATACAGGAAGTTCAGTATTGAATCCTTGATCTGAATTGTTTCAATCAGTTTCCTTAGGGAGAGGACTTCAGACTGTTATTTAAAAAAAATAGAAAACAATCATTTTGTAGTTAACACCCCACAGAAGAATGTAGGCATTCCAATAGAAAGCACAGTATCTGTGCAGGACTTCTCAAAAACAAAAAGTAGAACACTGTGGTTGTAAACAAGTCAAGCTTTTGTTTTTTTAGGTTAAGAAAGAAGCAGGAATCAAGAAGTGAATAATAAGCAAATTAAACTATGTAAATCCTACATTTTAAATAATGTAGTATGTGTGCAATTTTAGAAAGGCTTTTCTGTTGAAGTTACAGGTTTTTTTAAAGTTATTCATAGTGGCTTGGAAGCTAATTTGCACTGATTTTTGTTAAGGTTTCCAAGGGAGTATTAATGGAATTTCTTGACTTGTGTAATTAATGTTTTAATGCACATAGAATTTGACTTCCTGAATGTAATTGCCTTGTACTACTTAGTGAGGACAGATCTGATTACTATGTATGTGTTGAGGGGAGTGCAGCTGAAATGTCCAGGTGTCCAAGCTGAGCATCTTGTACGTGGCATGTTTCAAGTTTTCTTGCTGTTCCCTTTTTAAGCCTCCCAGTTAAATGTGAATGATCAGTGTATTTCCTAACATAAAGAAGTTTCTTCTGTTTATATTACTTTTCATGGATTTTCATGGAGGATGAGGCTGGCCAGATAGAGCTTCACTGAAAAAGCTGCTAGGCTATGACTGAAAAGAGAAATTAGGTGCCCTGTGTTGTGCCTCGGATAGTAGCTATATTAAAATGAAGCCCCTACTATAAATTTATAAGGATGTGCACAACCCCTAGGCACTTTTTTTTTTTTTTTATTTTTATTTATGGTCAGTGAAACTCCTGGGGTCTCTCTGCGCTGTGGTTAAGCATTGTGTGTATAGAACAAAGGTGGAACTGGGGAGGTATGAAGGGTTTGGGATACAGCTGGACATCCAGGAATAAGAGTCACAGGATAAGGACCTTTCCTTGTTCTTTTAACTGAGTAATATGCCAGAGTGTGCTTTTCTGCTGCATGTTCAGTGGGCTTCTTCAGAGTAGTTTGGCTGAACTTTTGAGCTGTGAACTCAGTTTGCCCAAGGCTTATTGCATTGTCTGGCTAGCTCCATGCATGCAGCTTTGCAAAGCTACTTGGCTATGCTCAACTTGTTACAGAGCGAAATAAAACACTGCTTTCAAGACCCATGCTAAATGTGGCATTAACTAAACCTTATGCCTAACAAGATTTCAACACTTGGAGGTGGGGAAGCCTTTGGTCCTGTGAGGCTACGGAATGCCATACCCTGCATGCAGCTTACAGCTCTGCTGCTGTAGCCTACAAGGGTCACAAAGAGGGTGTTTTGGCTGCATAATCAGAATTCCTAAAGCCTTGTAGTAACTTTCTGGAAGGATGCTCGTTTTGTTGAGAGCAATGTGTGGGTAAGATTCTTTGTCAAGGTGGTCTCCCAAATCAGGGCTATATGAACATTATATACTATAATGTAGTGAACATTATAGTATTAGCAATACTCATTATGCAGCTTTTGAGCTGATCATTAGGTTTCTGTTGCTGAGCTTACTTATTTTGGCTTCCTTCACAGCTATCATTATGGCTAAAAATGAATTTGACACATAGGGTGTGGGGCTATTAAATGTGCTGAGGACAGATAATGTTACAAGTAAAAGTGAAGAAAAATACTATGAAGCTTCGAGAATTAAACACTATTAAGACACAGGAACAGATTAGAAGTGGGGCTAGAATAAGTCTTTTTACCTGCTAAAGAAATACAGAGGCAAATACAAGGAAAAATTTTAGTAGGTAATTAAGTTGATAAATGGTAAAATTCTTGAGATTAGGGAACCGTTTCAGATTGAGAATATATATTTTTTTTGAGCTTGCATTTTGAGATATCTTGAAATATTCTTGAGCTTGGGGGAAAAAAAAGTTTGTTTCTCTGAAACAAAAGGGCTGTGGTGTAGGTATTGTAGTCCTGTTACAGTATCTTTCCAGTCTTTCAGTCTTCCCATCAGTTTTAAAGGTCCATTCGACTTAGTTTAAAGAATTTTTAAGTAATTCTACCTGAATTAAAAGCCACTTGAAATACACATGACATTTGTTTCGAATTAATTTTTAATGTCCCCATCAAATAACTTTCACAGCAGAGATATACAGGCCATCACTTTTGAGGATTGTATCAGTGAGAAGGGAAATTAATTTGATATTTCTTTACATTCTGGGGATTGCTTAAGAGAGAACTTTATTGTGAAAAACTCTGGTAGCTAGCAATTGTTGAAGAGTCAGGTTCCATCCCTGTGCATTGTTTGAGGATATGTTAGAGCAGAAGGTCTTAGAGGATGACATGCCTGTCCTTTAAATGCTGTGTACAAGGTTGTCTGTCAAAATCTAAATGTCTGAAATTGATTCCTCCTTAGGAAGTCACCAGTTTTAGGTTCTTCCTGAGCTAGATTGATGCAAAAGTGGTATTTATATGAAATGGTGCCTCAAATTCTGAGTGCTTGTTTCTTTCCCCCTAAATAGGTAGAAACAACAAGTTAGTATGTTCCCCAAAGCAGTTATCTACAGTAAATTCATATAATGCTTTATAGTTCTTGTATATTTTGTAAGGTAGCTTTTTTTTTTACTTTGTCAGGAGCATAGCTTGAAATAAAAATTTACAGTTAGGAAACAGAGTGACTATGTCGTGCGTGTGTGATCTCCCTCGTGCTACTTTTTTTTTTCTAAGGTCTTCAAACTTTGTCGTTTAGGAACTCAGTTTACAGACCTGCCTAAACCTGCCTTTTCTTGATGTTTAGTGAGTCTAGAACTGAAGGGGGCAGGCCTTCATGTTGCTTATACTGCTTAGATGCTTGTCATGCAGTTTCTGAAATAATGTGCTTGGTGCATGTAGTATTTCAACAGCAGTTCAGCCTTTTGTGTGATAGTCAGACTAAATGGTTGGGGGTAGTGACTACTCTGTCAATAGTGCACACTCTAGGCAACTTTACTTATGGGTTATATGATCTGAATGTATCCACTCCATCTTTCTATTTTACTGTATGAGGCTACCACAAATTACCTTCTAGGTGTTTTGTCACCAGTCTAAGGATATGTGCCAGTGTGGAAATACTGTGTTGAGTGAAGCTTGACATTGGGAGTGTAATACATGCAAGATCTTACTGTCGTGTCAGTTGCTGAGGTGAGTAGCTTGAGGGAGGATGCCTTTACCACCTGAGCCAGGGGAAGCTCAGCATCCAGGAGCCTCAACTCAAGAGCGGCAAGAGCCACAAAGGGAGCCTTGAGTCTTCGACAGGACTTGCCCAGGAGCCAGCAGCTCTGCTGACGCAAGCAGCTGATTCACAGGAGGGATGGCACCAGCTGGACCAGGTTAGGAAAGCTAGGGCCCAGTTAGAATTAAACTTGCCTACGGATGTGGAAGATAACAGGAAGGGATTCTATAGGTATGTAGTGAATAAAAGATGGAGTAGGGACAATGTGGGCCCTCTCTATCAGAAGAACTGGGTACCCTGATAGGGAGAAGGCTGAGGTTCTTAATGTCTTCTTTGCCCCAGTCTTCACTGGCAAATGCTCTGACCACATCAGCCAAGTCTTGGAAGGCAGACGCAGGGACTGTGAGAATGAAGACCCTGGGCCCACTGTAGGAGAGAATCTGGTTCGAGACCATCTTAAGGACCAGAATGTACACAAGTCCATGGGACCTGATGAAATCCATCTGCGGGTCCTGAAGGAGCTGGCAAATGAAGTTGCTAAGC
>JANRGW010152392.1:0-38830 GCA_024733675.1 Psilopsiagon aymara
TGCCTCACCACCCTTACAGTAAAGAATTTCTTCCTCATATCCAATCTAAACTTCCCCTGTTTATGTTTGAACCCATTGCCCCTTGTCATTACCCCACTACAGTCCCTAACGAAGAGTCCCTCCCCAGCATCCCTATTAGGCCCCCTTCAGATACTGGAAGGCTGCTATGAGGTCTCCACACAGCCTTCTCTTCTCCAGGCTAAACAGCCTCAACCTTCTCAGCCTATCTTCTGCTCCTTGTGCATCTGAGACCCAGTTTTGACCTGGATTGGTTTCAGGCTTTGTTGGAAAGGAAAAATCTGGAACTGGTTGTAAACCTGTGAAGTGTTCTGGGTATGTAAGTGGGTTTCTAGCTGAACAATAGGAAGCAAATTCTGATCCCATCTATATATCTACAGCTTTCTGTGATTCAGAAAGAAAACTTTTTTGTGTTTCTGTTGAAGAAGACTGAAAAATGGGGTTTCATTTGAAGATTTCTGATATTTAAACACTTCTTGTTACAAATTAGGGTGAAAAATAAAAAAAATCAAAACTTTTGGAAAACAAAAGCTTCAAGCACATATTGATCTATCAATGTCAAGTTGTGTTGTTTTATTCTAAGATGTTTAGACTGTCTCTGACTGATGGAATTTGTTTGAGTTTATTGACACCTTCGAATTTAGTTATTGGTGCCTGTGCTGGCACCATAACATTTTGTGGTGTTCAGTCCGTACTTTGGTTATGCAGAAATGGATTTCAGTCCCTCACGGGGTTTGTAGACCAATGAGGGCAAAGAATCTGTAATGAATGAAGAAAAAGTAATGGGACTCACTCTGATCACCCAGATGTGGAGTTTTATATTGGCTTTGTCCAATCAAACCTTTTTCTTTCCTTTATAAAAAATTATTTTAAAATTATTTTTTGACAGAATATTTAGACTGAGATGGGGCTGAGTTTTCTGAGGTTCAGAAATTCTGAGGTTTTCATCAGGCTTTGTGGTTAACATTGAGGCTACTTATGCCTTTTCTCTCTGCTATTCAGTTTTCAGTGCAGTTTCATGTATCTATTTGTTTTCTGTTTGTAAGAGAAGTAAAACCATGTAGTCACTGTGCTGTCAAGATTTTTTTCCTAATTGGATGCAGTGAACTCATCTTTCACAGTTTGAAACAGATGTGGGTATATTTTTTGCTTTAAGCCCACCTGTGTCTTGTGAATTCTCTCCCTTTTAATCTGTCGGGTTTACAGTAGATATTGGTATCAGCATTCATAACAGACTTTTGGAGCTGCTATAATAATGACAAGGATTGCAAGGGCAGGCCTCAACTTTTGGTAAGCTGGGTGATACGATAAGGGAAGCACAGGAGCTCTCTACCCCCTCACTCACCAAGGCATGTTTGGTGTTTTGTCAGCTTAATAAGTCGGTCTAATAAAGAGATGATTTCTTTCCCACTTGCTTTGTAGCCCATTCAGTAAGACATCAGATGCCACCCTGAATCATTTCAGGTGGTGTAGCAAAGATCATTATGGAAGTGAAAGATGTAGGATAGTCCCTTTTGTTGTCCCAGAATAAAAATGTCATCAGCAAAATAAAACCCCTCTCGAAATAAGATTATCCTCTGCTTCAGCTATCTATAGTTCCTACCCCACTTTTTTATAGTTTCCAAAAAAATCTGCCCTAATTGCTTAGGTTTGTCTCATACAGATTTCAGGGGGAATGAGGCTGTTGAGCTTTCATATTTTCCAGGGATGCAAGCAGCTGAGCAGAGGAAGGGGATCTGCAGAAGTCACCTGTGTTAAATGCCGCAGAGAAAGGAGAGCAGGATCATAAGTGGTGTGAGATCCCTTTCCCCTGGAAGGCATCTCAGGTCTCCCTGGGATTGATGGGGGTCTCACCTTTGGGGGTGTCTGCCATTGCTGACGCAGGTCACAAGAACTGGCCTCTCTGGTGCTTTGAGACCCTTTGGGATCAGCTGGGAGGAGATGTATAGATACTGGACATGTAACATAAAGATATGTGGATACTGGACATTCAGAGAGAGGAATCCTGCCTTGCTCAATAACAGTTAAGTCATGCCTGAGCGTTCACTCTGAAGCATGGTAACTATGACTCTTGCCTAGGGTGTCAGAATTTGGGCGCCATGGTGTGGCCAACATTGAATCTTCACTCCTGGTTCTGCTCCTGTGTCTTGGTGCTCTGTGCTTGCTGTCACATTCTAGGGTACATTTCTTACTCTGTGCTCGTCACATTCTAGGGTGCATTTCTTATTCAGAGTTAAAACTCTTGAGTGCAAGTGATCTGTTCTTATTGATTTTAAAAGGCTGAACTTTAAATAGCTGCTGTTTAATGTCCTGGAACATTAATATTAGATTAGAAAGACGTCTCTGACTCGTTGCCCTGAACACTGAAAAAAAATACACATGAAATAATTCTGCTCTTCCAAGATCACTTGTGACAGTATTATCCTGCAGCAATGAATTAACGTTGTAGTTAGCATTCCTTTTGCTGGGATAAAGGGGAACCAGAGAGGACAACTGGATCATTCTTCTCAGTTCTCCTCAATATCAAGGAATCGTTAAGCAAAGACTGAAGTCAGAAGCACCCACAAGAGCAAGCATCCTGTGTCTCCAGCCTAACACACTCCAGAAAATACTTGTCAGAATCCCATGACAAGCTTAAGACCTTTTGGAAACATTAGACTCAAACAGTCAAAGGCTCCTGTGTGTCACAGAAGAGAATAATAGAATCATGGAATCGTAGAATACCAGGTTGGAAGGCACCTGGTCCAATCTTTATAGGCAAAACATGACCTAGACTACATGTCCCACCACCCTGTCCAGCTAAGTCTAAAAAATGTCCAACACCGGGGAGTCCACCACTTCCCTGGGGACATTATTCCAGTGTTTGATTGCTTTCACTGTGAAAAAATTTTCCTCTTGTGCCCCATTGCAATCTCTTCAGAGAGCAGAAAACCTCAGAAACTTCTGGTACTTCTTGTTATTTTCCTGTCTTAGCAGTTTTCTCAAACAAGTCTGAACTACGTATATATTATTACCCTATTTTCTGGTCCAGTAAGTGTGTATATATATGCAATGTATCTATAATACATATCCATGTATTATATGTATTACACACAATACCTTTGAGTGGATATGTATATGTGATTTATGTGCACGCATACTCACGTACCTTTTATCTGCTTTCACTTTTCAGTTAAGACCAGTTACCAGTTATTTTTTTAGTCAGTAAACTTTCTAATAGTAGGAGTGTGGCTTTTAGGTTTTATCATGAAATGTTCTTAAATGGTTCCAAATCTCCATTTTCCACTGCCCCCCAATTCAAATGTTCCCTTCAGGCTCATTTGGCACATAACCATTTTCAGTGTGATTTAGTATACTACCTTTTAAAGCAGCAGGTAGATGGAGTCCTGGTTTGGGTTGTGTATTTTCTCTGCATATGGCAAATGTGATCAAATTAGAGATATTGCATTGTGTCACCAGCTAACTTTCAGGTACTTGAGGGTTTTTTCTTTAATTGTAGCAATCAAGCTTTATATTCACATCTCACAGATGCAACCCTTTTTGTATTTTTCTTTTTCCGCAGTATATTATTCTGCTCACTGAATAGCGCTGTTCCAGTAATCACCGTATCTCACACAAACTCTTTCTTTCTAAATGTCATTGGTGACTGGAACGATCAAGTGAAAGTAAATTGTGATACAGAAGGACTTAGCAATTAAAAAGCACAACAAACACCTCACAGCCAAGCTGAACTGCAAACAACTCATTATAATTATTCCAGCCTGTTTGAACCTGCCTTTTGCTCGAACACTCAGGCAGAGCTGCAAGGCACTTCTTCTCCATCACAGCTGAATCAGTCTTCTGCTGACTTCTTATAATACACTGTAGATAAGAGCTCTTCAGTGGTAATTTGCTTGAGTTCTTAACAAGAAGAGATTTTAGAAAGCACAGACTAGTGTACACAATAAGCTAAATGTATCCATATCTGTAAGTAAGCAGTTCAGAGTGCTGTTTCTTCCTCCTTTTTTCTTCCTTGTGCTTTAGAGACTGAACCAATTAAAGGGTTTGGATGTGTTTTTTTCCTCTTAGTTATTTAAGCTACACGCTCATACAATCTGTGAGAGGCTGTTTCCACAGCTGTTCTCCAGGATTCGTTATTGTTAACCAGGTGGTACTGCAAGAGCCTGAGGCTATATGGTGTGCAGCACTGTGAGCTGTGCTGCTCCGATGGACCATAGTGGTTGACTGAGGTCAGGGCTTCGTCACTGCCCCAGAGGAGTACCCCAAGTGATTTGTAGTTATCACAGGATGTTTGACATGCAATTTGTGTTTGGAGGGTTGTCCTGGGTTCAGCAGTAGCAGTCATTTTTCTCCTTCTTAGTAGCAGGTGCAGTGCTGTGCTTTTGACTTTCGGCCTGGGAACAGTGCTGGTAACACCGATGTTTTCAGTTACTGCTCAGTAATGTTGAGTCTGGCCAAGGACTTTCTGAGCCTCATGCTCTGCCAGGGAGGAGGGGAAGGCAGGAGGAAGCAGAGACAGGACACCTGGCTCAAACTGACCAAAGTGGTATTCCATACCACAGCATGTCATGCTTAGTATATAAACTAGGGGCAGGAACCTGGAAGAGTTAGGTTCATGGCTTGGTTGTCAGGTGGTGAGCAGCTGTATTCTCTTCCCTTATATTTATTTCCCTTGTCATCATTATTATTGGTGGTAGCAGCAGTGGTTTGTGTTATACCTCAGTTACTGGACTGTTCTTATCTCAATCTGTGGGAGTTACATTCTTTCGATTCTCCTCCTCATCCCTCCAGGAGCAGGAGGGAAGAAAGAGGGGGGAATGAGCGAGCAAACTGTGTGAGAGGCTTAAACCATGACAGGGTGCAGATAGATTATGGAGTGCTACTTTTAACCTGAGCAAGGGCTTTCCAGAGAGACCAAGAGGAGCTGCTTCAGCAATTTGAGGTCGAAGATGATGGGCAAAGGGAGTCACACACATTCCCTCCTGGAGTTTGAGGGAGTTTAGGAGTCAAGGGACTCATGAAAAGTGAAAGGGGCACTTTGAGAGCAACATCTTGGCTCCATTGCTCTATTCACAAAATAGCAGAAATGAGCAGTGTTACATCATGACAACAAAATAAGAAGGCAAGCCCAGAGTTGCTGAGGCATGGCAGGGACATGTCTGTAGATTGCCTCATGAATGGCACAAAACGCAGTTTGACACTGATCTTTACACATCATGGCCAGGAATTAAAATATCTGGGGAAGATCTTCTTGAAAGGATGTTACCAAATGGTGGCAGTTAGGACACACTGAGCAGAGACTCAGTTGTCCATGACAGGCTCTGCATGCCCATTTTAACAGGGACAGTAGGCAAGAATGGTTTAGGTTGTGCACTTTCATGGTTGGTCTGAGATGAGCCAAGGAGAAAAATACGTTAGTTTTGCAATGAACTGTGCAATAGTTAATGTGCATCATTTATTTGGGCACTGTGGGTGAAATTCATCAGAAGGCCAGATAGGATCTATGCACCAATTAAATCCCACTCAAACCTTTGTGCACCGGAATGAATTTCCCCTTGTCTGACCCATGAAGATATGTGGATACTTATCCCTGTTTCCTTAAGACTTCATTTTTGTAACTTGAAACAGATAGAGTTTTCATTTTCAACAGTAACTTTCCTTGATGTACATGTTTCCAGTTTAATAGTTACCAGTAACTTGACATGAATGGCAGCGATGTCTTTTGTCTGCAGTTTAATATGGAAGCAACAGGATAATTTTCTTCTATAAAGTGAAATCTTTTTCTTCTCAAGTCTTCTGCAAACAAGGTAATGTTTGCAAAATGCTTTGAAGATGAAAAACACTACAGTATATAAAGTATTATTTTTATATCTTAATCATCTATGCTTTTAAAATTAATACGAAAAAATCCTATGAATACCCAAATGGCCAGTAAAATGCATACCCTCCTTCTAATCCTAATGCTTTCTTTTTGTCTATGAATCCTCTTAATCTTTGAAATTAATTATCATGATTAAAAATGGGAGATGTGTTTTCCCAGAACAATCAAATCATTCTGTTGCAAATTTTCATATTCATTGTGCATCATTATTTTAATTCCTTTCGATATTGCAACACACACACATACATACACTCAGATTCCTGGATATGACATATTCTGTCTCTTTAAACTAATGGAGAGTTCTATTTTGCTACCTGCTGTTTACAGCCAACAGTGACCCTGTCCAGCAGTAACCTCAGAAGGGGAAGGGGGGCCTCACCTCCTCTGCCTCACGGTCTCCTGTATGGGCAAGGGCCATGACTATTGTCACCCAGAGCTCAGCAGAGTGCGTCCATACATACACCCAAAAGAACTGACTTATAAAAATGAGACCTTCAACAGACAAGGCATATTCACACTGCTGAATATATGCCAGTGGAAGGGAATCATTGCAGTTACAGAAAGACTTATAAAAATGACAAATTGAGTTTAGCCCAAAGTCCTGTTTCTTTTTGTCTTTGTGAAACTGTCTGATTTCTTACTTCAGTGTCAGAGAACCAAATATGTGAATACTTAAATTACATTGGGGAAGTAAAATGGAAAAAAAGCCCTGGTATTTTAATGCCTGAGTGGTGATCAGGGCTAGCACACATATTCCTTGACAATCAAAGCAAGAGAATACTCACTGTGGCTGGATTTTGACACAGTTTTACGTAGACATTGCTGATATTTGGATCCAGGCTTGTGACTCATTTATGTTCAGTACCTACTGCAGGTTTGCACACCTGAGCTCTATTCCCTAAAAACTGTTTAGAAAGAGAAGAGGGAAAATATCTAAGTCCTCACACTGCCCAAATTCCCTGACCAAAACCAGTGGGAGAGAAGGGGAGAGGAAACTCTTTTAAAATATTAGTATCAGTATGTTTTGAAGAGCCTCTACATGCAGCACTCACAACTTGAGGTTTTAAGGAAGTCAGTTGAATGGTTCCCTAGGAAGATCTTGCTTTGATATAACACAGAGAGTTCCTTTTGTTGCAAAAATGGCAAGAAGAAAGAGGACAAAGTGTGTGAGCTGAAAAAGAAGAGAGACTGAAATAGAGTCATATGACAGGTGCTGAAAATGGATCTTTTATTGCAGATCACAACAATACAGAATTTCTAATGCAGAAAAGATTTGAGAATAGAAAAGAAGGCATACAGTGTGCAAGAAAGGCACAAGGAGATATGTCTTTTATTGCCCTTTAATGTTTTGCTGCCCCTCTCATCAGAACGAATAGAAAGGTCAGGCATGAGATGTGGAGATTATTTTGGCAACGCAGGCACTGCTGTAGTGATATATGACAGACAAAGCATGGAGCTCGTCTACGTGGAAACCTCACAGAATTGTTGGTTTAGAAAATGGGCTGTTGGCTGTGGAAAGAGGTTCATGTGTGTGTGGAGAAAGACAGTAAGACAGGAAAAACTGGAAAGAGAACCAGTCCTGCAAAGAGTTGAAATGGGAGAAGCCTGAAGAGCAGTTAGTTTGGAAGAGTACTGAGAGTGTGGAGCCATGAAGCTGAGTAGCATGGGGATGGCTGGCTTTCTGTGGGTTACACAGGGAAGTCCTTACAGAGAATCAAATAATTGCATGTGGTCTGGGGGATCTGGAATGGAGGCTCAAAATGTCTGGGCAATGCTTGGTTTGTTCTTGAAGGGTTGTTGAAGGAACGAAAATCATCTTCATCAACAACTTGTTATGAATTGTTTTTTGCAAATGGATATTAGCAAGTCTCAGATGCAGACTCTGAAAATTCACAGCTTTGAACTTAAAAAATTAATGCAATTTAAATTCTAGCTTGAGAAAATCCTGATTTTCTTCTCAATGTAGTTACAACAACAAGTGACACAGAAAAAAAGACTTTTCACTAATGTCCGGGCTCTGGATGGTGACAAGACAGCTCAATATGACCACTGAGTTTCTTTGGCCATGGTCTTCTCTGTCGTAGTGCTGGCTGAAGACTGGGAGAAGCAGGACATTACAGCAGATGATACAGGAGGGTGAGGGTGATGTTGAGAAATATAGCCTGGTAAAAAGTTGCAGTGCCACCAGGAGCAAGATGGAGTTTGGCTTTGGGAAGGGAAAAGGGAGTCGTGGCATGAGCAACCATAGCTGAATGTCCCCATGCATGGATGGAGGTGTCCAACTCCAATGATGTCAAGGGCAGCTGAGCAAACCCTGAAGGCCCACGTTCCCAATATGTAGGGAGGGATGTACCTCTCCACATGACCTGCAAGTAAGTGTGGTGCCAAGGGATACCAAGGAGTGGTGAAGGAAGGGAGTTCACAGAGCCATGACTGTTTTTTTAGTCATGGAGAGGGAAGGAAAGGAGTTTGAGTAACCTGATATTGACACCTTTTCCAAAGCAGAAAGTTCCAGGTTATCACTCAAATTAAAATGGTAGAGCAAGTCACTACAAAACTGCATCTTAACTTCCTTTTCTCCTGCCTCTCAATGCAGAGAGAGGATTAGCTCAGCTCTGATTCCATGGTCAGTGCCTGTACTCACTTTATTAATTCACCTGTTTCCTACTGGGGCTGTGGAAAGTACAGGAAAGCTTACGTAATGCAAGTTAGGAAAAGGATCTGCTCTGATGAGAATCTCCAGAAGACAATACAAGCTCTAATTCCTCCAGTTTAACTTTCTGCTTCCGGAGGATTTGCCAAGGTAGGAATTTAATATTTTTCCCTAGGTGAATGCATTAATATTTAATAAAAAGCAAAGCCAGATGACACTTCTAGAGAAAAACAACATATTTACACAAACCTTTTGGTGCATTTCAAGAGAACAAGATAAATTGGGGGGGGGTTAACTCAGATTTTTTTTTTTCTTTTCTAAAAAAATAATAATAACAATAAAATACCCAAAAGGCTTCAGCTTCAGAAAATGGGGTTTTGCGTTACTCCATATCAAGTCATCTGGCGTCTTAAAGAATGCATGACATCCTTTTCCCTACTAATTTGCCTCCTGATTCTGGTTTGTCTTCCTCATCTGTGCTTGTCTTCAGTACCAGGTGCTGAGAGATGGCTTGCTTAAGAAAACACTGAGTCAAAGGAAGCTTTTTCACCTCAGATTGTTTTCTCATACTCTGCCCACATGATCAAGGCTAAGGCCTTTTTCTTAGCTTTTTCTCAGCATTTTCACTCATGAATGTTTGTTGTTCAGCCCTTTTTATAAGAGGCGCCCCAGGACCTGTGTAATTTTTCTGAGGTTTGTGGAGTCTCAAAGTTTATGTGGACTATTTTAAAGAAAACCAAGAGTTCACTCCCAGCGAAGGAAAAATGAGCTGTAGAACGTCCTGCTGGTGAGTATGTCTGCCTGATGCCAAGCTCACTTCCCTTCCGTTTTCCTTCAACAACCTGTCAAATGCAATCTCTGTTTGAGTGCTGGAGGACACGGATTTCACCACAATTGCCAGACTGCAAAAGTCATGGGTGCCATGATACAGCTTGTCCAGCCTAGCATGCTGAAGAATGGTTTGGCTTTAGAAGTGCCCTCATGCTAACCCATTTCACTGGTTTTCTCTTCCCTCCACTTCTACATACCCCATAGAGGTGAGAGAATCAATAAGAGACTGATCAGTTAAAGATCATTTCTTTTCTTACTCACCATTTTGCTTGA
Source organism: Psilopsiagon aymara (assembly GCA_024733675.1). Taxonomy (NCBI): domain Eukaryota; kingdom Metazoa; phylum Chordata; class Aves; order Psittaciformes; family Psittacidae; genus Psilopsiagon; species Psilopsiagon aymara. The sequence goes on from JANRGW010152392.1 coordinate 9,657, forward strand.
AAGCCTGCACAGACACGTTTGCTAACTCTATTTTAGAAGGATATATCAAGTCTCCTACCAGGACTCTGCACAGTCTTTTTCAGTATCATTTCATTTTCCATTGCCAAGCTTTTAAACAAAAATAAACCAAGATAATGTCAATAAATCATGTTCCCTCCTTTCTAGCTCAGCACCAGTGGAAGACTGTGGTAAGTTATCATGTTTTTAACTACAAACCTGTCTGGCTCTGTCATTTATCTTCTGTCTCCCACTCTGGTCTGGTTTAAGGCTGAACATTAGCAAATGATGAATGCAGGGCTGTCTCTCCTGGTTTGTACTGGCATTATTAACCCATATTCTCTGAATATTTCATGCTGTAATACATTATTAATGAGTTGCTGGAGTTGTGGCAACTGACTCTCAGGTTAGCTGTCCCATGTGTGTGGGCAGGACAGAAATATTTGCTATTGATAGGTAATCTCTATTTTCTATTCTCAAGTATTTTCCTTACCCTTGTGATTGTGAGTAAAATTATAAAGAAGATTAGCTAGTATAAATTGGCTATTTCTCATGCATTTACACCAGTATCTATCCTAATGATGTTTTTTTCAGGTGGCTATGGTATCATATTTTGAGTTACTGTAATTCTAATAACCAATTGTGTAATGCAGCAACTCTCGCTGTAACATATAGTCAGCTTTCTGTTGATGAAATAATGAACTATTAACAATTTTCCTCTTTTTCCTTTTTCTCTCTATCTATTGTTTATTTTTTTTTCCTGTTTTTAATGCTTTTTTCCTTCAATACATTGCCTCAGAAAACAGCTGCTATAGACAGCAGCAATAGAAAAAGCAGATCTTGTATTTCTCCCTGGCATGGCTAACCTTGCATGAGAGAAATCTCTGGAGGTCCAGAGTTCAGTGACTCAGCTGGCAGAGTTGGACTCTGAAGATGTGGTGGTTTCTTATTGTGTATGCAAGAGGCAAACTCTTCAAATTCAGTCTGGAAGTGAGTAAAGATCCACCTTTGTATCATACTGAGTTTTACTGTCTGTTTAGGAGTACATGTCACACAGCTGTATGCCTGATGTTTCTCTTGGCAACCCTCACTGAGAAGCAGCTCACAGTGAGTGCCAAAATTACATGTACATAGACTATATGTACTTCCTTGGAAACTGAGGCATGTCTCCTCTGATCTCCATATCACCACTGTCTTCAACCTGCAGAACTGTTCAGTTTTATGCTCCTAAAAGTTTGCACTTAGATACTCCAATAGAAACTAAAGGAAGGACAATAAATCTGTGCTGCTAGCATCAGCCTAAGAAGATGAGGTACTAAGATGATGAATTTGAAACACGAGTACTGAGAAATGGAAAGATGTTCCAGTCTCCCCAGTCATATGCTGCTTTCTCCTGCAGCAGAGGGGGCTACACTTCTGTCATAACCCCAAAATGAATTATGTTGTCTGCAGCTGTTTGCATATGTACAAAATCACAGCAAAGAGATCGTCTCCAGGAGAGCTCAGGGTCATGACTGGAGGAGCTGGATTTTCTGCAGAACATCTGCAGATCCCCCTGCAGTGATGATTACTAAGCCATGTGTCATGTAATAAGGGTCTAAATATGAGTGAGACTAGAGGCACTGCAGGCAGATGTTTAATAAGGTGCTAACTGAGTGAGAGAAAAGAGAAAGAGGGAAATAAGTAAGGAGGCAGGTTTATCTGATTCAGAAGAGTTTTGAAATTTGAAGTATGGATACAGGATATTTTTTGCTCCAGCTCCTATTCCTTCATTGTCACCTGTTCAGGAGATTAATCTATCCTGTGACTCAGCTGGAGACCCCATTGTCCAGCATGACCACTCTGCTGGTGCTTAGACATGGAGTACATGTACCATTTCATCTTGTTACCAGCTCTGCCTACATGGAAGAAAGAAGCAGTTGATGAGGCAAATATGTTTCAGAAGATCCTGAGAGGTCCTTATTGAATGTGTGCTAGAAGTTAACTGATACCATTGGCTTGCCCCTCCCTCCACAGATCTTGAGGTCCTCCTGATTTTGGGCTTCAGTGAAGGATGAAGTCTCACTTGAAAAAAGGGTAGGGCAGGAAAGATCCATGGTGAGAAATGTCAGAGCAGAGGCTCTTGGAGCTTCAATCATGTGCCTAAAAAGCATTAGAAGTGAACTGAAATACTCTGTCCTATCATGTACAAATCGTTTAACCTTCCTATTACTCATCAGCCATGGCAGAAAAATAAGGATTGATACTTGTTTTTTGGGGCTATTTGAGACAAGTCTAGGGGGACCCAAAGGAAGTTGTAAATGGCTTGAGTCTGCTCTCAACTCTATCCACTACCATTTTTCTCTGCTGTAAAAGCCTCACTGTAGAAGTTTCTTGAGATGACAGTCTCATTATCTACCTATGCCCATTGAAGGGAAGATCATAGATTCTGTTTTTTCCTTCTGATGGTCTCTCAGTCTCTAAATTGCCCAGTAAGTCAATTCTTGTGGGTTACTCTAGCCATCCCATTGCCGTGACAAGCATCTTCCCTCTTTCAACTCTGATGTTAAATGTTCTTCTTGCATTTCTGTCTTGTCAATACACTAGGGAATGATACACATTTGAAAAAAACTCCACTATTTTCCTCCCTTCTCTCCAATGTTGTCTTCTGAGAAAGATCTTTACAGAAATATTTTACTTGAATGTTGTCAATTTTTATATTAAGACATTATAGACTCTGTACCAGTGGACTCAGTTTCTCAATATTATTTAATTTTTATTTGAAATGCTTGATTTTTAAAAAATAAATCTAGGGACTAAAACCTAGCAATTTAGATTTCAGTAACAGTGTTGATTCAGACTTTTCATATGCCATAAATCAGTTCCTGTGGTTTAGTTTCCTTTTCTTTGAAACACAGACTGTGTTACAGCCCCAGTTGTTGCAGTGTGGGCAGTAAGATTATGGTAATCAATGATCATTCTTTGATTGAATGAGGATGCACATGCAAAATGCTAGTGTTTCATATATTCCTCATGCCTATAATTTCCTCCCGCTTTTCAGGCTGAATGGTACCAAGTTGCTGTTCAAAACACAATTAGATCCTTTGGGAACAGCAGGATTTCCAAGGTACAACCACATGCAATGAAAGATATGATAAATGCTGAAGTTGTTTCCTAAGTGCCGATGAAGGTAAGCAGCAAGCCTTGATTTAAACAAAGCAGCATTATCAGTCAGGTATCATGGCACCCAAGGAGCCTAGAATTTGGTGTCAACTTTCCAATCATATTGTCTCTTTTCCTGGCATAACAAGGTACATTTTCCTTTAGGGCATTTAATACCTTCTCCACTGGAGGTCATTCAAAAATTCACACGCCTAAACACAATCAAGAACTTAAGGAATTCAAATTGCTCTCGGATATGTGCACCTATATGGTTGTAGAAAACAAAAAGGAAAGAATCTCCCCAAAACCCCACAAAATGAAAAGTGCTCCCACCAGACAGCTCTGTCAGAGCCTGGCAGAAAAATCACAGCTGTATGAGGTGCCTTGTTTGTTACTGCAGCATCCTGGTTGATATGGATTTCATGTTCAGTGTTATCCAGTGGCTGGAGTTAAAATACTGTAAATCCAGTTCTTCTCTGGAGACAGCAGAGACCATTTTTTGCACAGTGAGCTGAGCCAAGGAAAGTAGTAAAGCTAGAGCTCTACCATGAAAAGTCCGCTTTGAATTGCACACTTGTCTTATTGTAGACACATACACATGCTCACGTCTGCATTACAGTCTGGGATGACAGCACTGCAAAAGGCTTTAGAAGGATGGATTTAGTCAGGGACAACTTCTCTTTGTGGCAGAAAAATGAGGTTATGATGTAAAATAAATCAGTGGCAAAAATAGAAAGTAGAAAGTCTGAGATCTGGAATACTTAATCTTTGACCTGTTCCTCAAATCATGACAAGAGCAATCAGGCTACACTGGAATCCTCTTATTCAGCATGTGAGGAACATTTAATGTATTTCTAAATTGCAAACTGGAGAGGATTTATTCAGACCAGGTTCTTTTTCTGTCTGAGATAAAGACTAAGAAGAACAGCTGCAAGATCTAAATTGAAGATTGTGGTTGATGCAGATGGGGTACTACCTCTTCCTAGCAGATCCAGGAGAGAACTAATTGCTTCCTTCAAATCATGTGCATACACAATGCATGCTATTTCTTCTATCATAAAGGTATCAGCAGTAGACCAGGCAAAGAAGGTTCTTCTGTTTTCCTGACTGGAGGAGTTTACCTATCTAGTATTACACAACACAGTGATGTGATACAGTGTTATTACTTTTATGCAAAGCTTTTAACATTAACTCTATGGCACATACATGATCTTTACTCTTCCATTTGTTTATTGAGCTTAAATCACAGATTTGAAAGCCTCTGAATTTTAGTCAGTTTTGTGCTTGCTTTTAAAACCAAATAAGTAAAGGATGGATTAAATACTCTAAAAAAAAAAAAAACAACAAAACAAACAAAAAAAGTGTTTGATGTATGAAATTCATAAAGTCACAGCAGAGTTTAAAATTGTGTTTATACTGAACACATTACTAGTCCAGTGAGAATCGACCAAATTTCTCACCCTGCTGCTAAATTTCACTGAATATGAAAGTCACTGAATACAGACTCATAGACTCATGGACTGGTTTGGGTTGGAAAGGATCTTAAGATCATCCAATTCCAACCCCATGCCATATCATTTAACCAGTATAATCCTGGGCTTGTCTCTTCTCCAGCAAAACACAGAACTGGAACAAGACTTCAGGGCTAATTGCATGTCACCATGCAGAGCTCTCTCACAAAAACTCTCTAAAAGCCAAACTCTGCTGAATAAAGTGGTAGGACACTTGGAGTAGTGGCTCTGTTAGATAGGATTGCAGTGTGGTTATCTATGCCTGTCACTTGGAAAGGTTCATCGCAACATCATTTTCTGTTTCCAAATCCCTTCAGAGTGATAGTATGTGACATGTAGTATATGACACAGGATTCAAGCATCAGTTCAAACAAAGTGGTTTTGTTTCTGTTGAATTTCAGTGTCAGGAACCTGCATGTGTAACCTGTGCTCATCTTTATCTGAAAGTTACCAAACATCACTGTATTTCCCTGGCACAGTTCTTCAGGTGCTTCTGAGTCTGTTTCTGGATATGCCTAGATGTACTTTAATGTAGAAAACAATGCGTTGTATTTAATCCTCCTCCCACATACATATGTATCTGCACAGTGTGATCTGAGACCTTGCAGATGGTTTGTGGTCCGAGGGCAGCAAAACAAAAGCTGAAGGAGCTTGTTTATCTCTGGATAGGTGACAGAAAGGGCTGTGCTGGGAAGGATGCTGTTTGGAAAGGAGAGAGACATTAATGACATGAGTGGTTGTCAGACATAATAGTCCCTCAGGGCTATTTTAATTAATGCACAGTGTCTCAGCCTCACATCTGTTGCAGTGCCACTTCCTTCTCCGCAGCTGCACCTCAGAGAGGGTGTGTGTATGAAAGTGGAGCTTGGGAGCTTTGCTGATTGCCTTCCACATAAGAGAAATCCATACCTGCTATAACATTTAGGATTCCTCTTAGGGCTGCTACAGTGACAGGATTTATGGAAGGGAGGAGAATTTGGCCCTTTCTGTTCCTCAGAGTGTATGTTATATCCTTTCAAGGGAGAAGATATCCCTCAGTCTGTTTCTTGTTTGACTTTTCCTTCTCATCTTTATTCAAGATTCTTATGTTATACTGTATATTTATTGCTGGAAGTTATATGAAGGACATTAAAACCTTTCTGCTTTAAACACAATTACCGCCAAATCAGAAGTTAAAAAAACATGTTGTCGCCTATAAATGTGTTGCAGGTCATATAAATCATGTCAAAAGTTGGAATTAGATATGGAATCTTGTGCAGCAAAGTGCTATATATAATTTCCACATACGCATTTTCTCTCCAAAAACTGAAGCCAATGTATCCTTCCTCCCTGCCACCTCCTCACTTCAAAGCCCTCCCCAAGCTGCGGTCTGTTCAATGCCACCACACTTACTGTGGAGGCATTAGCCAAGTCCATGCCTCTGTGAAACAGACTGAGAGCAGAGAAGACTTCTTGCTGTATGAGAAATACTGGACTGAAATAATTTAACAGTAAACATTATGAAACTAATCCTGCATCTCCCATTTTCTTTTTGACTGGTAGAAAACTGGCAGCTGCCAGACATGGAAAATGATTTTCTAATGTGATTGGTCTGACCCATCCAGCAGTTAAGAGGGCTTTGTCAGTTTTTATTTTTTCAGGGGCATTTTACTGCATTGGAAGATACAAAGTGTAGGAAAGTCTTTGCTCTGAGTTTGTCTTGAGTGATTGCCTTCTCTTTGTGACTGATTTTAGCAACAGTTAGCAAGGGAGCATGCTTATACAGTTGAACGAATAAGTCTGAATTGGTTAGTGAGGAAGATGTAGGAAGGATAATTTTCAGTTAGATAGTTGAGTGTACTATCCCCTTCATAGACCTGTCACAGGGGAATGAAGGAGGGAAACAGAAAGCCTCTGCATCTCTTGCAAGGATGCTAGTAGAAGGTGTTTTAGGTGAGGTTTATGCCATCAACTGCATTTTTCTTCTGAACTCTTCAGAAACTCATACCAAAATTCCTAGCTTGTACTGTTACTGCTGCTGCTGACACATGGTATTTTTTAGGTTACCTACTTATGAATGATAACCTTAACATGCTACATGCTGTACGAACACCAGCCTTCAGTGGATGAGGTTATAATTAAATATGTTCCCACAGATCATGAGATATAACCTGAAGGGATTTAAAACAGGCCCTTCCACCCTGAAATACAAATCTGACTCATCTCAGCACAAGAACTAAACCACGTAAGTGGAGCTGAAAGCAGGCCAATGCAGGAGTTGTGCAGCAAAAGGAATGGCTGTTCAGCTGCAGTTGCATCTATTCCCCACAAGAGATATGTCAAACTCCTCCATCACACTGGTGGAAATCGAATCATGTCAGCTTGAAGATAAGGAGGTTGGTAAGCCTATTGCTGTCTCTATCCAGCTTCAGTTTCCATTCTGACTTCAGCTCCTTGCTGTCAGCATTAAGCAGAAGTCTGCAATTTATCTCCCTTGTGACTAGAAATTCAACTGCAGAGTTGTTCTCACACTTGTTCTCCATCTCCTTTTCATTTTCCCTCTATTAATGCAGTCTCCCTCCCTTCACCACACTCTGGGGCATCCCATGATTGCTGTTGAAGGAAGACAAATTGATGTGCTATTGCATGGATAGGCTCTCTACATTACTGCCAACACTCATCTCAGTGTGTGTTCCTCATATTTTGGACAGTCCTCTCTCCCATTCCTCCTCCTCTGCTGTGGAGAGGTCCGGAAGGCTGCAGGGGACATAAGGAGGTTGTTTTGAGTTGTGGTAGTTTCAAGACACGTGGCATGTCCAGCCAACAGTGACTGAAGGTTTGAGGTTTGGGCCATGGGATCTGGTAGCGAAACCTGCTGAAATCCTAGAGATCTCTGTCCTAGAGGTCACTTGAGAATAGTGACATCCCAGGTCCTGGAGATGGGCAACCCTGAGGTCTCTTCTCTTCCAGCAGCAAGTTAGCTGTGCTGGAATACCTATTGGAAAGGTGTGGGGATTTTGCTGCTATCATTATAACCAGGCCTTGATGGGCACTGACTGTCACTAATGTTAGTGCTGAGGAGGCTGGTGTTTCAGCTCATGACACCATTCTGGGTGTATCTATAATCAGGTTGGAGATATTTTCTGCTGCATCTGCAGTCTGACTTCCTCTTTCAGGAAGGGATGAGGATGAGTCAGTCTCTCTGCTGAATTTCAGAGAAGTCTGTATACAGTCTTGAAAAGGCTTCCCAAATTCAGAGAGCTCATATTAGCTGAGCAGCATCCGTGCTTCTGGGAGAACTTTATAAACTTATGGGCTGCTAATTTCCATGGAACCAAATCTCCCTCAAGGTCCCTGCCCCTTTGTCAGCAAGCATCAGAAGCTTGTAGTGAAGCCTTGTATTACTAAGATTTCATTACTTACAGTAAATATACTCCAGAGCATTTATTAATGCACTGTAAAGCAAAAAGAATAATTAAAAATAAACTGTGCTTGTCACACAAATAAGATGCATCTTAGGCTGCATGATCCTAGCTTCTTTTTTTGATAATTGCCCTTGTTCATTTTGCCAATAATTGAGGGAGCGAAAGAATTGTAGTGCGGTCTGCAAGATATTAGAACAGTTTAATGATGCTTTACTTTAAAAAACAAGGAACAGCACCTTCATTTTCATAAGTGGAGAGCCAATGACAGAAGACTTCAAGCCTTTCACATCAGAATTTTAATAGTGTGATTTCAAGAAGAGATTATAAAGGCTCAGACCACTGTTAGCAGTCTGCCTACTTGAAATAGAAGCACTTCTCAAAACATTTAATGACCACTTTACAGGCTGAATAGGTATTTTCTCTGTTAGGCTAACCTTTTTGCTTCTAAAATGGAAGCTCCCAAAATCGTCATTCAGAGCCCACACTGGAGGCTCCTTCTTGGCAAAGTTTTTCTGTGACTGCGTTAAGGCGGTGACCAGAAGAAAATGCAGACAAGGTTAAAAGCTAGCAGCCAGAGACCACATTCAGGGATGGTTGGATGTTCCCATGCCACTAACATGACATCTTTAGAGCTGAGCCTGTACAGAAACAAGAAATGCATTTTAAATTAAATCAAGCTACTATTGTCTCAACCTGTGGAACGGAACTGCATTCGTTTATCTGTCTTTTAGTATCTCTATCTGACTGGGATATAGTGAGAATTGCCTCCAACCTCATTAAGGAACTGAGGCCCATTCAGTTGTATTGTTTTACCAATGGAAAATTAGGGAAATTAAGAAAAAGAGTTCTTGCAAAAATGCTGCCAATACATGCAGATGGAATTCAAGAAAAAAGCATCATTCATATAGAGTAGCTGTTGGGGTTTTTTTACTCTTTTTCAAAATCGTCTTGCTTCTCATTTCTGTACTCCAGGGGAAGAGACATTTGCAACCAATGATGTTTGCAACTAGAGGAATAATTAGGAGGAACAACAGCATATACCTCAAAACTAGCAGTACATTTTGAGTTTGTTCTCTATTTTGTTTTTTCTTTTGTCCTGACCTAATGGGAAGTGTTTCTCAGATGTAAATGACATGGAATGGGAGACTGTTTATGGAGCAATTACTTTCAGGTAGATGTTTGCATGCTAAAATACTGTTCTGTTGGTTAAGTTTAAACCATTAAGGAAGAGAATAACCTGTCCTATTCATAAAGATAGGCTTGAATGAAAATATGTGATTTGAATGCACTGTCAGCTCTATGTTTTTTTCTGTCTTTACCAGCTGAATTCATGTGTGGCAGTGAAAATAGTGTTTTATTCCTACTTTACCAGTGTATCACTACATGAACTTGATGAAATGCTCATCTCTTGTGTCTCCACCTGCTCAAGATAACCCTCCATTTATGAACCCTTTTCAAGAATACTACCAGTATCTTACAGAACAATTTTTACTGGCAGTCATTGAAGTACCTAAACAAGTAATGCAGAAAAAATTATGTAGGAAAAATTAAGTGGAGAAGGCATCATCAGGTGATCCTAAGGCCGAAGGTAGAAAACAAACACATTTCCACTAACTGGAGATAACTTTAGTCCAGTAAACTGTCTTGTTGAGATACAGATTGACATCTTTCTCACCCTGTGAAGAAGCTTCTACCGTGACCTCCATGCAGTTGCCCAGGAAAATTTGCCTGGCTTCCCTCCAGCATCCTGCAAGGGATTGGACTGTTGTTCCCAATGGTCTGATCTTTCATGTCTTTAGCTTTGACAGATAGAACAATGGATAAACAGGTCTCTTGGTCAATGGAAATCTGATGCAGGGTTTCTCATTCTTGATTTGTCTGACCAAGAGGAAGGATGATCTCATGTTTTTGGTCCTCAGGTCATTCTTAGGGACTCTGGAATCAAGGTGCAGCCTATTTGCTGAAGCTTCCTCCTCGGACATCTAACCACTCCTCTCCATTCTTTGTTTTCCCTCTTATTTCCCTTCTTTGACACTTTTCCTTGTGGAGTCTGCTTTAATGCAATCTTTTATAGCAGAATCCTGCTCCATGTTTGCACAATACCCTGCATGGTGAGATCCTGAGGCAACTGTAGCTGACAAAAATGATAAAATCCTTTGAGAAAGGTAGCAAATTTGTTTCCATGCTACTGACATGCTTCTTGTTAAACCTTGAAATCTTTTCACCTATGGGTATGAATGAGATGTAGTTTTTTTAGTCAAAGTTCTCTTAGGATGAATACGGGCAATAGTTCCTGTAAAGTACTGATGCCTTGACAGCAGAGTAAGCACAGTCCCTTTCCAGCCTGTTGTATTAAAAAAAAATAAATAAAATAGGGTTCTAAGAGGTTAAAAGAGACTTTTATTTTCCTTGCACATTTATTCTAAGATCTGATGTTCCAGATGGGAACAGAGAAAATAAAAACGTGGAGACCCATGGTTGTATATTTAAGAAAAAGTAACAGAATTTTAAAATGTTTTATTTTCTGTGAAATTAAATACATTGTCTTTAATTTTATTTTTATAACTGTATCTGCTGGTTCAGCTGGAGGAAGTGGTATGCCCTGGCTTACTATAAAGACAAGAAAAACAGGTTTTTCACAGTGTGCATCCAAATCAGATTTCCATGCCCCCAAGAAAGAAAGAAATCTAAACCAAGGGGGAAAATCTCATCTGGTGTCAGCATGGGCACATGTCCAGGCTTTCAGCTGTGGCTCCTCTTATGGCTCCTGCAATCAAGAGTAATCCAAACAGCATCCTTCTCAAGCCTGCTTGGACCTGTCTCCTTGTTTAGTCAGTGAAGAGAAGAACCCGGAGCATTTCAGTTATGTACATGTGGTATGGAGCTGGAGCATGGTCCAATTCTTGTTGCATACAATCAGACATTCCCCAGTAGGCAGTGAAAGGAATTCATTAAAAACATACTGAACTTAGGTACCAATCAGCCTCCTAAGGTCTGTGCTTGGTTTTCCATGCTGGAGCAGTTTCTGTCTGGAAGCCTGCTGAATGTGTAGGAAATGGTTTTTCTTCTATGGTCAAATGCTGACGTAAGCAGGGGGAGATGGGCTTTACTCATATAGCTGGCTGAGAAAGGAAAAACCTTTGAGTAATGAATGAACAAGAAACCTGAAGATTTAGACACTCCTAGAATCAAAGCTCTGCAAGAAGATGCTCAGATCCTCAGTTGGAGTTGTGACCAACACAGCAGTGAGGTATGCAGTAATCAAGAAAGGTAATGATGGGAAGGGTGCAAAAAGTGAGCTCTGCTTTAACCTGTGTTTGAACCTGTGCTAGCAGCCAAGCAGGAGACAAGGAATGCTGTGTGAGGGCTGTCTCATGGTCATACTCTTAAGTTTCTCTTTTGAGAAGTCAGCGGAGACCTGTGCAAAGAAACCAATTAGGCAGAAGGAAGGGAAAAAGCAGAACAATTAGGGCTGGTTAAGGAGAAACAGAATTTCCCTTGGCTTGTTTTGAGTCTGGTCATCAATTAAAATCAGGTTATTTTAGAAAGAGTTTAAAAGTTCCCACTGCCACATTCCCAGGGGCTACTGGAATGAGATAACTTTTTCAGGCTATTCAGTTTCTCATGGATTAGTCTTTTTTTTTTTTTTAACATGTCATATATGCAAAACAGACACCTGTCCACACAGGGGGTATTTAGAAGGTATTTCTTCTAATCTGTCAGATTTCTCATCTGTCTTCTCTTCAGGAAGGAAAGGTTCTTTTTTGCCCTATTTGCAAAGGTTTGCCCTGTTGCTTTGTTTTTCAGGTAATGTAATCCTAAAGGCACTCCTCAGTAGGTGAGGAAGCCTGAGAGAACACAGCAAGGAAGGAGCAATGTGATCTGCAGGCTGCTCCAGGTAGTCTGTGTCCCACCTGCCTTTCCTGACCTCATTCAATATGGATGTGAACTCATAGGTGAATATACCTGAAGAATTATCACTCCCATTCCAAAAACACCTTGTGTGAGATACCTAATAAGGTACAGTATTTCTAGTCCATTAGATGGCATGACAGGGAGTTGTACTGCTGTAGCTAGGGACCTTGCCTTCTACAAAGCCAGTGGCTCTTTCTTACTGGGAAGCCCCCAGCCTCTGAGCTGGTCTTAGCTGGGGTTGGTGGTCTTGGAGAAGTCTGAAGAGCAGGAAGGAAGCTCTGGAATTTGTGCAGATGTAATGCCATATGCCCTGGCTGTGGTCCGAGATGTAAAAGGAAAGCTCAATCAAGATCTCCTACCTTGAGGCTTGAAGACAACTCTGTAGCTGACTAGACAGCATGACAAACCCTACCTACAGCAGTGGATGCTGTGTCCATGGACAAAGAGTCTTCATCTCAGCCTGTATAAAATCTTGCTTCACATGAACCACTGTGGAAGAGATTTATGAATTGATAAGTTATTTTGTGGTTGATAATTTAATAGTCTCACTTAACTGCAATAATCTTGTTTTTCTTGCCTTACAGTCAACAGATGACTTTGCTGAAAGCACAGCCAAAATTGTATGTCTTATTGCTTTTTTTGGGATAAGTACTGTCAAGATACATATTTCCAAACCAATATAGATCGCATTTTTCTTTTCAGACCAAATCCTCTCTCCTCTCGTCCTTGCAAGCAGCCAGGAATAAAAGACCACCGATACAAAGAAAAGTCTGTAACCGATGCCACATTGTCAAAGTACCCCACTTACATGATGCCAATAAATCAGGCAGGCTGAAGCCATTTGTCAAAAAGACATTTGCTTGAATCAGATTCACTTTGTGTTCAGGGGGTGGTTGGGATGTTAGTACTTGCTAAATAATTAATCAGCTCAGGATTTGTTTGAAATGCAGTGCAATAAAACCAACAAGGACAAAATGAGGCTTTCAGCTAATGTGGCATGAGCATTTGAAGAACATTTAATTATGTCATCCTTTGATCAACACATGAAGCCTTTAAATATAGACAGAGAAAAAAAGGTGGTTAATAACATTCTTGTCAACTGATAACACATTATTCAAAGAGATAAAAATCTACTGTTTTCTGGACTATTCCTTACAGAAAGGAAAACACTATCATATCTTTGTGTTTTAAACCCCTTGGTGTTTCCAGACAATACTTCTTGTGGTCTGTGACAAAAAAAGTGGGTGTAGTTCTGATTTCTAACCTATGCTGCACAAAGCCACTAACCACTACCATAATACTGAGCATCAGAATCAGTCTTTAGGAGACCTGGAAGAGTGTGCTTTGCATGACCATATATTCTCTCTGAGAAGCTACCTGTGTTTCATGGCCCCTTGTGTTGGCCAGTGTATCTAAAGGTACAGCTTCCATAGAGCAAACTGGGGAACTGAAAAGTTCAGTTGTTTTGAATTTCAATGTATTGATCCCAAGGCGGTGTGACTACACTGTCCTTTCAACAACAGCTACCAAATAAGAGAATAGCAGGGAATCCATCTTTGTAACACCAGTGGAGAAGCCATCTGCTCCTACCTTTCTGGAGAGACAGCAACATCTCCTGGGGCAGGCTAATATTAATTTCAAACTCAAACATGAGTAAGGTGATCCTTGCACTTGTGCTTTTTATCAAATTTGACATAGATCTCTATGCAGGATCACATCCCTCAACCTGCCGGTCATGCTCCTTTTGATGCAGCCCAGGATACCGTTGGCTTTCTGGGCTGCGAGTACACACTGCTGGCTAATGTTCATTTTTCCATCAACCAGAACCCCCACAGGACTGCTCTGAATCTCTTCTCTGCCCGACCTGGAACTGTGCCTGGGATTGCTCTGACCCAGGTGTAGGACTTTGCACTTGCCATGGTTAAACTTCATCAGGTTGGCATCAGCCCACCTCACAAGCGTGTCAAGGTCCCTCTGGATGCCATTCCTTCCCTCCAGTGTATCAACCAAAAAACCCAGCTTGGTGTCATTGGCAAACTTGCTGAGGGTCCACCGAATCCCATTGTCCATGTCACCAACAAAGATGTTGAACAAGACCGGTCCCAACACCGATCCCTGAGGGACACCCTCCTTACTGATCTCCAGCTGGACTTTGAGCCACTGAGCACAACTCTTTGCGTGCGTCCATCCAGCCAGTTCTTTATCCACTGAGTGCTCCACCTATCAAATTGATGTCCCTCCAATTTAGAGACAAGGATGTCATGTGAGACAGTGTCAAACCCTTTGCACAAGTCCAGGTAGATGACATTATCTGCTCTACCCCTGTCCATCAGTTCAAACTTAAACAGGGGAAGTTTAGATTGGATATGAGGAAGAAATTCTTTACTTTAAGGATGGTGAGGCACTGGAATGTGTTGCCCAGGAAAGTTGTGAATGCTCCATGGCTGGCGGTGTTCAAGGCTAGGTTGGACATAGCCTTGGGTGATATGGTCTAGTGTGAGGTGTCCCTGCCCATGGCAAGGGGATTAGAACTGATGATCTTAAGGTCCTTTCCAACCCTAACTATTCTATGATTTTATGATTCTATGTTTTCTCAGGCTCATGGAGTTAGGGATGAGCACCTGTAGGATTGCCCCTGCTATTTGTAGGGTAGCCCCTGCTATTTGTTATCCCCACTAATGATTGAGTAACTTAAGCATATGCCTTTTTCAGCGTTCCATTAATTCTGCATCCCATTAGTCTTTCTTCTTTACAGGATCTCTGCTTATCCCAGTATACTACTTACCCCTGTACTTTGTCAGGATTGACAACATGAATGCTGTAGCATTTTAAATTCATTCCATAAGTTTTTGGACAATGGAGGCTGACAATGTTATAGGGAAGATTCACGTTCTTCTAGAAAGTGCTCACCTGAAAGATGAAAATGGCTGGTGGGATCTCACCTTGTTGTCAGCTGGAACAGGATACCTCTTGTTGGTATGCTGAAGATGTCACTTCTACTTATAACATCTGGTTTGACAGTACTTGGAGATACATATTTTTTTGGGTAGATTTAAGAGACCTTTCAGTCTGCATTTACCTTGTAGGGTTACAATCTGCTTACTCTTCATGGACAGTTCATGGGTGCTGTAAATATGGCACAAGATCCTTCACTATTTGAGGGCATCGAACGAGGGGATTCCCATGGGATCCTGCCTGGCATCTGAAACACCCTCATGTTTCAATACTTGTCATCTGTTTGATAGCCCACCTTTTGTACTACATTCTCAAAGCACATTTGATACAGTGTCTATGCAGGACTTGAAATAAGATGAAGAAATTCATATGTCTGTTTATACAAAGACAAAGTGAGTTTGAAAGAGGTTAAGTGATTATCCGCAACTTGAGAATAAATCAAAGGCAGAACCAGGGACAAGGTCTTGGGGTGCTGACTCCTATGCCCAAAAGACAAACATGCATTAAGAAAAGGAGCAGTAAATCAGGCAGCACTTCCGAGTTCTCTTGATTAAGGAAATGATTTGTACAAATGATTTTCTAGGAATTTATTGCTGATACCTGCTTCCTTTCATGTGATGGAAGAGCGACTTCCACTCTTACTCAGCAGCAACTAGACAGCATGAAACATCAAACTGTAGAAAGTAAGAGGGAATGCTCAATTTAATGAAAAGATCCATGACTTTTTGGTAGAATAAAGAATATTGTGAGGAGCTTTCATCTGTGTGTTGATTTCTTTTCAATTTTCAGAATTATATTTTCATAAGCCCTTTGAGCTGCTCAGCACACTGCTATTCTTGTTAATTTCCTCTTTACTAGGTTTACTGCCCTTAATTATAGCTGAAAGCGATCTTTGTCTCAAGAAGATGAAAATCCTTTGCAAAAATGCATTGACACAGTTTGTTTCCAAACCCAGATATATTTCCTAATCAGTTGCTTGTTGTAATAGGTTGCATAATTAATGAAAACATAGGCAAATATTCAAAGTAACGTTGTTTTTTGAACAAATGTACATAAAAAGGAGAAAACTAAACTATTACTTTAATTAACCTGCTTTAGAAAGGCATTGTCAACATCAAACTGAGTATTAGCTCTTCTGGGCTGTGCAATATTTTACATCTTACCTGTCTGTTAATCAGTTTAGCTGGAAGACCTGACACTGCCAGGAACAAAACCTCTTATTTCAACAAGCTAATCAGGGTTAGGCTTAATTAATGTTGCATGAGAAATGCTAATGAGAAAGCTTCCTGGGAAATCCCAGCTTTCAGTTTGCTCTGATACTACCTTGATGCTGGTTTCATGACTGGCTATAAGGCTGCAGACCAATGCCAACAGGAATCAACAGGCTCCAGCGACACATTTCCCCGCTTCCCTCATAGCAGTCCTGGGTGCCACCAGCTCAGCCTCTTGATCTGACGGCACATGGGCAGTCTTCTCCCTCCAGGCAGGAAGTGACATCCACTGTTTGGCCCCTGGGACTGATGGCTGGCAGCACTGTGGGATGGAGCAGGGGTGTGTGTTGATGTGCCGGTGGGATAACTGATCTTTCCTCAGTCAAGCTCCAACTCAGTTCCAAGATCTCCCCTTGTCTGGGGATTTTCCCCTGGATGACATTGTTCCATTTCTCTCCACTGGTCCATATCTGCTGAGGCAATATTCCTGCACTTCAAGATTTGTAGCTGTCCATGGAGCATGTGTTGTTTCAGGAGACAGGCTGACACTGTGGTTAAAGCAAGCTCAGGGCTTTCAAGGCTTTCAATCCTTGTCTCTGACAGGGGAACTGGAGATCCCACCCCTTCCCAGTTTCTAAGTTAGTCCCTTTTCCAGCATGTGCTGTGAAAATACGATCTGGCTTCTCAGGTTTCCTTTGAGGCAGCACTATTTCCTACAGTAAAATGCCACAAGACACTAATAAAAACACCGTCCAGCAAAAGGATCTGCACAACTTTCAGAGCTAAACCACAGCAACTGGAGCCTCCTTCCTCCTTTTTGCAGCAAAGAGAAACTTCTCACTACTCAAGGGAATGTCAAGTGGGACATTCTCTTGAGAGAGAGGTGCTGTTGCCCTTGGTTGAAGGGGCTCTGCAGCTCCCTCAAGACCCAGAAAGCCTTAAGTACCTCACAGTTTGAAACATGCTCCAAGTAACATCAGCTTTTCTTGGATGTGGTATAGGGAATCTCCAGAGATCTTCAAAAGGAGCATTTGCAACTTCATGTTTTTGTTTCTTTGACCTCTAAAGATCAGAGTTGATGTTTGATTTAATGCCATGCATTTGTACTCACTCTATTACATTTGTATCGCTGAGGCACTGTTTCTGAGACAACTACAACATATTCTAGCAAAGCTCTGCAAGTGACAAGTCTGTTCTGCTTTTCGGTAATGTAGCACCCTCTTGGTTTTGTACAAATGAGAAAAGGAAAAGGGATGGCACTGCATATTTTGTCCTGTTCTGTTGTATAAGGCAGGCCTGCTTCCTGCCACACAAATATAAAGGACATTTAAAACAAAACAGAAGAGAAAATCTAGCCAGAATCCTCTTTCCTTCCCCCTCAACAAAGGACTTTTTCCTTCCCCAAGAACCAGAATATGATTCTTGACTGATGGCAAAATAAAGGAAGAGGAGCTGAGAGGAGGTGACTTAAAGGTAGTTGACTCACTTGGAAGCTTTTGGTATTGTAAGAATTTATGAACAGTAGAAGGGAAAAGAATGCATGGTTGTATTTAGATTCTGAATTCCCCATTGCTATGCTGACATTAAATTTTCAGGATGTTTTTGTATGTATAAAACACAACAGCTATCCTGTGGGAAGTATAATTGCAATTAAAAAAAAGGAAAGAAAATAAGTTATGAGCATACAATCAGACCTTAAGGGAGGGAGCCAATATCTGAGAGAACTGAAGGAATCAAAGGTGCCTGAAATCTTTTAAGGCATAGCTTAGCAAGATTTTAGGGAGGAGAGGCCAGAGCAGAAGTTTCCAAAATTAAAATGCTAGGAAGTATATTAAGAAAGAAGTGGAAACATAAATGGGTATAAATGCTTAGAGAAGGATTTAGTGTTCACCAAGTACTTTGAAATAAGAACAAGAGGCCAAAACCTAAGAGCCCAAGCTCACTGGAGTAGTGGGAGCAGATTTAAAATGATCAAGAGGAGCTTGCTCTTCACAAAATTTGTGGTAAACTGGTACAATTCATTTCCTGGGGATATTGTGGATGCAGACTTACATGGGTTCAAAGGAACGCTAGAGAAATACTTGGAAAATAGAGATTTTTTGACATTAAATAGGCAGGCCACAGGAGGCTTAGGGAAAATGTTGCATATAATTGCACAGATTTACTTTCCCTTAGGGGCTTGTGCGTTAGATGGTGTCAGAGAGCATGGCCATTCCTGTGTTTTTTTGCTCAAGCTGGTAGCAGCATGAGAATCTGGAATTTGGATTCATCGCTATTGTAGAGAAAAAAGCAAAAGCCTGTTCAAATATCAGCCCTTCTCCATCTTCCTAAATGTTAATAACAAGGCACATGCAATGTCCATTTGTGAAACTTTTAAAAATGATAGAATCAGATAAAAAAACATTTTTTACTTCTTTTTTTTTTCTCCTTCAGTAAAATTGCTAACTCCTCTAAAGGTCACCACTTAGATGTGAATAGCACAGCACACAACAGATAATGTGCTTTTCCTAGGTAGCAGAACTAAAGGCTGGGAAGGGCTGCAGGCAAGGCTGCAGGACAGGAGACAGATATCATGGCTCTCAATTATCCATCATGGGTCCCAAATGGGATAAAGGATACAAACTGTGAATGAGCATCTGAAATCCCCAAATTGAGAGTCTGGCAGGGTTTGGATCTCATTTTTGAGTCTTTCACAGTCCTAAACAGACTTATATGGAGGCACAGAAAAAAACCACTCAAATCACCTGGCAGCATCACAAACTCATTAGGAAGAACTAGATAGCACACAACTAAGCCCCAGTAAAGGCTACTATGTTTTCTGAGCAGAGTTCACTCACTTCCCCTGCCTCTAAAGATTTTTTTGTAGCCATTTGGTCATTCCACTTGTAGTTGCCATTTAATCAAGTTTAAGCCTGTCCATTTTCTCTGGGGTGAGACAACCCCAGCTAAAGGACAACATGCAGACCTCTAATCAAACACAGTTCAGCAACAAACCTCGTATCTCTATTCCTGACCAGGGAATGAACAGCTCCTCTGCATTATGGTCCATCTTCTTCAGCCAGACCTACAGAGACAGGACAAGCCAGTGAGATCGCTACACCTCCCACCCTTGAACTTCCCGAGGAAAACAAGGGGTGGGTTTTGGCCAGTAGATCCCTGAGTGGCAAAGACTCCTGGGTGGCTCTGCAGAGACCAACTCATGTTCATCCCGCCTTTTTAATGGTATGGTGTCTTCTTCCTGAAATCCAGGTGTAGTCTTTGTGTCACAGGACAGCCATCCTGGGTCTATTGAAGAGTTAATTGTCTGGTGAACGGCTACAACTTCTTATGAAGCCAAGATCCAGGCTTATCATAGTGACTGGCATCAGAGAAGATATTAGTTTGTCCCTTCCCTCCCTTATGGCTTGCTTCTCCCACCTTAAGATGAAAACTGTTCTCCGCAGAGGCAATACCTTGACTGTAGATCACCTAACTCAAAAGGGACCTCCTCTTGTTGTATTCTTACAAAGCAAGGAATAATAATGGTGACTTTGCTCTGATATTTAATAAGATGGAGCCTTCCACTCCTTACTGCAACCTCCAGCTGTGTAGAGTGTAGGGCCAGGAGGGATGATTTGATTATCTAGCTTAACCACCCATAAAACACAGGATACAGAATTTCATTCTCCATCGCAGCACAAATGATAAATAGAATAGTCCAAGGCAAACTCTTAATATCCAATTTTTAATATCAACTACAATATGCATGTAGAGGGAGACATTAAACAAACCCCTGTGTGTACCAAACTATGACCCCCCCAGCAGTACTTGCACATTTCTTATTGCTCACTAGTTTATTTGCTGTAAAGGAACAAAGTTAATGCTGAGCTCTGAAGCATTTCTAATGTGAACTAGTTTTGCCCTGCAGTTTCATAATAAGCCCCACCCTTCTTCACCCCCCACTGCTCCCCTTTCTTTCTACTAGTTCTTTAATTTAAAAATGAAGTGAAAATATGCCCTTTCTATGAAGCAAAATTCAGATTAGTTTACTTTAAGTGCTGTTTTGTGCCCAGGCCATTAGCTTGAAGCCAACCCTGTGAATCACAGGTTTGATTGCTCTGATAGGGCAGGTGAGTGTTTTGCCTAAAACACAAGAAGGAAGACAAGGTTTTATGGAGAAACTCTATTAAAGTCATCGACTTTCCTTTGCTTGAGCTCAAAACCTGTATGGTCCCACTGGAATAATATGAATTTAGAAAATTTCTGTACAGCCTCTTTTCTTTCCTTTCCTTTCCTTTTTTTTTCTTTCTTTTTTATTCTTGTCATGTTTATGCCTGAGGTCTTTTTATTTGATCAGTGTTCTATTAATGGTCTTGAATCAATGAATGAGCAACTATCGACAAAGTAAAAGAACAAATAAAAAGGTGAGGATCAGGAGAAAATAGATGGTGTGGATAAACCACATAGCATGGGGAACCACATGGACTCACCAGTGAGCCCTGGAGGTAGGAAAAGATGAAGGGTATCTCTTGGTAAGGGAGACCTGCTAGAATTCAGACTACTAAGAGTAAAACAAGGCACAGTGGGACATGGCATACGGAGTCATGTGGGAAAATCAAATCTGTCCCTCCCTTCTCCCAGCATTTTGTATAACCTCAATTTGTCATTTGGTGCCTGCAAATAGTAAATGCAAACCTTAAGACTGGGCTTTGAAGACAAGTATCACAAGTTCTTAGCTATTCAGGACAGAAGAAACCTGGGTGTGATCAGGGTCTGAAAGCAGCCCACCATGGGCACAGTGAGGATCTGAGCTTGCCAGCTGTAGGAATAAGGATCAGAGAGAAGGAAGTCATATGCAAAAAGATTAAGTTAGTTATTATACTTACTATCATGAGTTTAACAATTTGTCCACAGTCTCATTCACAGCAACTAGCTAACACTTGCTTTCACATTGATTTCCAGCAGACTCCTGTAGCTCCTGGAAATTCATTTCACATCCCTTTCTCAGCTTTTTAATCTGTAAAATGGAAGGCAATGCTTATCTTATTCAGAGGCACAGAGTTAAAATTTATAAATAACACCTTAAAAACCCATTGAGGTTCTATGTATGATTTATTTTCAATGACTCGGAACACAAAATGAGTTACAGATTGGTCCTTGTATTGTGTTTGCATGGCAAGGTTTTGTTACTGGTTTTGGTTACAGGGTAGTTTCTGTGTGAAGCTGCTAGAAGCTTCCCCTATGCCTGGTAGAAGCTGTGCCTGCTGACCTCAAGAAGGACCTGCTTCTGGCCAAGGCCAAGCCCATCAGCAATGGTGGCAGTGCCTCTGGGGTAACATACTTAGGAAAGGGAAAAAGTTACTGTACTGGAGCAACTGTAGCCAGAGGGAGGAGTGAGAATATGTGAGACAAACACTCTGCAGATGCCCAAGGTCAGTAAAGAAGAAGCGCAGGAGGTGCTCCAGGCACCAGAGTAGAGATTGCCATGCAGACCATGGTGAGTCAGGCTGTGCCTCTGCCACCCATGTTGATCCACAGGGGTGCAGATCTCCACCTGCAGCCAGTGGAGGACCCCACGCTGAAGCAGGGGAAGAGAGTGAGGAGTCTCCTCTGGGAAGGGAGGAACAGCAGAGACAGCATGTGATGAACTGACCACAACCCCCATTCCCTAGACTCCGGCGCTGCTACAGGTGAGGAGAAGGAGAATCTGGGGAGAAATAGGGGGTGGGGGAAGAGGTTCTTCAGATTTGGCTTTACTTCTCCTTAATCTACTCTTATTTGATTGGTAATAAATTACACTAATTTCCTCATATTGAGTCTGTTTTGCTCATGACAATAATTGGGGATCGATCTCTCCCTGTCATTATCTTGACCCACGAGTCTTTAATTATATTTTTTTCTCTCCTGTCCAGTATGAAGGAGGAGTAATAGAGCAATGTCTGATGCCTACCACATTATAGAATCATAGAGTAGTTAGGGTTGGCAAGGACCTTAAGATCATCTAGTTCCAACACCCCTGCCATGGGCAAGGACACCTCCCACTAAACCATGCCACCCAAGGCTCTGTCCAACCTGGCCTTGAACACCATCAGGGATGGAGCATTCCTGTGATAGTATCTCCTTTTAAGCTATTTCATATGGAATTTGTATTATTCCACGTAAGTAGGACTGAAACTCCATATTTTACATGTGTAGATTAACATTTGTTTAAAAACGATTTAATTTTATGCCAGATTTTAGGGGCTTCAGCAGGATTTGGCCCCTATTTTGCTAGATGATATACAAACATGTGACAAGGACCTCTTCTTGCTGGGGTTTATAATTCTGAACTTTGATGCTACTCCCAGCAAGTTTAGAAATGCAGAGTTAAGCATTAGTTTAAATAGTTTCAATGAAACACCCATAGGCTTAGCTTCCCAGTATTTATATAATCACAGCCTAATTGTTGCTGTTATGCAGGAGAAATTGGGAGTCTTTTTCAGGGGGTGAGGGTAGAAAGACTTCAGAAACTTGCATGGAATGTGAAATTTGAAGGGAAATACAATCTTTCAGCTGACTGCACTGATGCAGCTGATGTGTGGTAACCTCTTGTCTCACAGTTACGCCCCTGTATGATCAAGTCTGTGCTTGAATGGCTCAGGGCCAGTTTGCGCACCCAGATTCCCTTCAGCTGTTTTGGGATGCCTCACCTCTTGTCATGTGGAGACAGCTTAAAAGCTATGGCAAAATGCTGTTCTTGCTATCAACAGTGCAGAGGAATAGGAGGAGAAAAGCTTCTCCAAACTCAGGGTTGGATTTACTGCGAGTGAATTTGGTGCTTTAAGTAGCTCAGTGGTAGGTGGGAAGTAAAGGAGGAAAAGAAAGGGAAAAGAAATTGGTTCGTATATTTTCTAGCTCTTTGGCTGTAAAACAAACACCTTCATAGTCTGAGTGAGGGAAATAAAAAAGATACTTGTTAATACTGAAAATTAAAACCATGTCTTTCAAATCAGAGGCTATGTGCTGCAGTACTTCCCAGTACAACTTCGGGATTAGCACAAATTGTGATGGAACCAAGGCATGACATAATCAAGTCATTTAGGACTGTATTCTTGGGGGTACTCAGACCTATGCAATTCAATGTCTTTTCTTCCCTATTCTCCCCCTTTTTTCTCTTTGTTTTTAAGACCAGATTGAACTCAACAACACAGAAGTGTAAAATAGAGGAACCTAATGCTTTGCATACATGGAGCAGTGAGTGATGTGGGTTTCCTTCACAGATGCTGAATGGCAATGTGTGGTGCCTGGGATCCTGGTTCCTGACACCAGCTTTCTTATATAAAAGTAGGAACTTGTCTAGGATGAGATGCACTAAGTAAGTCCTGCTCTTCCTTGACTGTATGGAAAATAGGCCCAAGCATAGATGAGAGTAGATTATCCACTTGTTCTGGAAATAAAGTGGATGCAAAGGGCTATTGCCACGGTTGCAAAACTAATTTTTCACAGGAAATAAAGAAAGGACAAATAATGAAAGAAAAATGACAAATTATAAAAGTTTAGTTTGGGTGAGAAAAGAGGGTGAAAGAATCTCTTTTAGCTACAGGAGGTTTCACTGTAGTGGGTTGAGGACTACCCCCAGCAATTGTCTGGAATTGTTCTGGGATTAGATATTAGCAGAAAGTGAAGGTTATCAATAGAATATCAGGTCTTAATTTCCTATCATGGTTCCATGCTTTTCCCCTATGCTCTTTCCCCAACAGCACATCTCAAGACACTCTTCACCTGCCCCTAGCTTTATCTCACAGTGATAATCTCTGTCTCCCTTAAGACTCAATTTAATGCAATCTATCTCGATACTTGAAAACTGTATTCCTAGAAAGAACAGAAGGGAAACCCAGGGATGGCAGTGTCCCAGAGTCCTGTGTCAAGGACTGTGTAAAGTCCTTGTAACTCCTTCTTTAAACAGATGCCAGCAAATTGCAGCAGTGTCATTTGGTCTTCTGCTTAACAAGCGGCATTCGCCCTTTTCTTGCTGTCAGCTCTATTTTCTCTGGGTTTATCAGTTGTCAGATATCTGCCAAAAGGAACAGATGAAATCTCAGCCCTCAGGGGAGACATTGCTTCCTCACCTCCCTCTACACCCTCTCCTCCGTTCATTTCTCCTGTTTGGCCACTCTTCACTTATAAATTGAGTTCGACTGAAATTGGGTTTGACGAATTGGCCTGTTTCTGTGTGGTGGTTATGAATAAAGCATGGTGTGGGCCTTTCAGTTTTAGATGCTTCTCATTTTTTTTCCTGTCAAGTACAAAATGACTCAAAACTGAATTTAAAAGAAAAGGATCACTGATAAATCAATGCCGGATAACCTGCAATAGTTATGGCTCTATTGAGAAATGGCAATACGCCAGTGGACAGGCATATACATGGTTAAAAATATCAGCTTGCTTGAGTACCACATTATTATTTCATAAGAGGTTCTGGTTTATTGAGACTGAGGTAATTAATAGGCCAAGCAGAGTCTGCAGAGTCGAGTCTGACTTATGGCACAAGCAGGATGCATCTGAAAGTTACTTCAGCCTCTAAATCCATCTCAGGATTAGTGCAGTTACAAGGAATAACTTTTCTATCTTGAATTTCTATAAATACTGGCTAATACAGTCTTCTACCACCCTGGAGGAGAGATTCTGCATCTTTAAATAAATTAAAAGAAAGATATTTAATATCTCAAACTATTATTAAGCATCAAAATTCATAACTGCTAGGAAATTAAGTATTAACTGGTTTAGTTCATACTCATTGTTTAAAACCTATAGAATCTACACTATTTTCTTCAGAATCTGACAATATCTTTTCTCACATTAGAGTAAAATAATTCCTTGTAAATAAAATGATTATCGCAAATAAAAACATATTAAGGAATGGGTTATGACACAGGAAGGGCAAGGTTAGAGGTAACTGCTATATGGCCTCAAAGACAGTAGCTTTTTTGACTTAATTCTTTGCAAGATGTGAAATATGGAGGCAAGGTTACTGCTCCTGCAGAAAATGAACATACAGGGAATGGAAATCATTACGTCTAAGGTAGAAGCAAGAATTCAGAAGAACTAAATATGACTGAGCTTTGGAACATCTGGCACTCTCACAGAAGAAGAAGACGACAGATTTTGGCACAGAAAACACACTCATGGACTTTTAAAGGAAGAGAGTATTTCAGTGCCAAACAGGAAGCTACTGACATGCATCCTAAATGCTAAGGAAGAAAAAAAACTCAAGCAGATGAGGCCTGCACAGGTGACCACAGGAACACAGGGTCTATTTTACGACAAGCAAAAACCAGATTCTGGTGTGTTTAGTCTCAGAAGGTGAAAAATGTGAGATGTGATTCACTGCAGTTGTGATTTAAAAATATCCCACTTATATGGGAACTCTAAGTAATTTCTTATAAAATAAAAGCACTGCAGTGAAGAGAATCATCATATAAACAGATATTGTCCAAATCAAGTGAACAATTAAATGTGTGCAATAGATTAAGAGGTAGCCAGTACCTGTTTACTGTCTCAGTTACTGTGAGAAAAGTGATAATGAACAAGGGAGATACCTGCTGCCTTTCCTTCCTGTAACTCAATCATGATGACAAGAATAACCCACTGGTTGTTTATTTTGTGAAATGCAACAGAAGAAAGTAGCTGTGCATGTGTCTTGAGATCTGTGGTGAAGATGCTAGCTAGGATTTTGACTCTGTCTCTTCTCTCAGAAGTCTGATTCTTGATGTCTTTCAAAATAAGGCAGTAAAAGCCTTACCAGAATCAATACATTCTTGTCTTCAAAGGGCTGCACTCTATCTCTGGTTAAATATTATAAACCAAAGTACTCCTGGTCCTGTTTTAATACTCAAATCACAGTCTAACCATGGTTCTGGAATTGCAGCTGACACCAACACTTTTTATCTGGGAAACCACATAAAATTAATATTCAGATCTAGTAAATCATAATTCAAAACCATATCTAACTCCTTGCTTGTTCCCAGGCCTGTTTGTGAGGCAGCCAGGTGTCCAGCTTTTCATCAGCTGCTGCCAATTTGCCAGAAAATGCTGTCACCTGGGGAGGTGAATCTCTGAATGAAAGAGATGCTGTCATCTCAAGGGCACCTTTCCTGGTTTTCTTGTAGGCTCCCACACTTCTGTCCTGCTGTGGCTCCCAAACCAGTAAAAAGAGCATACCATTCCCCCAGCCAAAACTGGGGCTGGAAGAGTAGCACAAGCAGCATCTTCCTCTACATATGTATATGAAAAAAGAGATTATGACTGCATTGGTTAATATGCTTTATTTGGCAGAGGTAAAAAGAGATAACTGAAATGAGCATTCTATTTAAACCAGGGGAAACTTATGCAACTGCCTGCTTTCACACTCAGAGCTGTATTTCTTTTGAATGTCAAACCAAATGGTTTCCTAGGGTATCCAGAATCTTTCCCTATGAAAAGGAACACCCAGTCCTCTACCCAGACCTTGCAATTAGTGTAGAAATTCTAAGGTGTCTTTGTGTTCCCCAGAAACAAATTGGTATCTCAGGTCCCCCAAAGTCACTCAGTTTTGGAGTATCCTAAGTGTTCTTGTTAGTAGTTAAAAGCATATGAGGAAAAATGAATGAGAAAGCAACTGAAGTTGCTTCCACTCACAGAACATTTTCTGTCTCCACCCTGTTTTTGTATGCAGGCTTTTACACCTCCTGCAGAAATTGATTTCAGGTCTGTCTTGTACTTTGTACCTCATGTTGAGGCCCTGGAAAAGAGGAAAGTGTTGGACCCCAGGATTGGTTTTTATGTAATTTAATCACTTCAAATCATGTGGGGAACAAGGACCCGAAGAGAGATCCATCAGGCCCACAGTCTCAGCCTGGGTTATTATAAACCTGTCTTACATTGCTTGCCTATCATTCTTATGGAGGAATAAACTAGAGCGCAAGGATTATATTTTCCTAACAATAAATTTATTACTTCAAATTAACTCACATTCTCTTCTCAATGACTTTACAGTTTGGCACTACTTTTTAAACTAAGCACAGCCTTACTCATCCTAGATTCGTCTACATGAGCAGAGATAGAGCTAGCATTATTTTAGATGCAATACTTTCTGTGCATCCCCATACAAAGACATGTGTGAAGTCTCCATTTCATACTCCAGCTCTTTTACTATTCTCCCTAGTACTAGTAACTTAATTCCCAATTTTCTTCCACCACGATCTTTCATCCTATAACATCTTCAGATTTTACAATGCTGAAATATATGTACACATATATACGTACATATATATCTATATAAACCCAGATACAGAATTTGGACAGAGCATTTTTTTCTTCAAATCTTTTCACATCTTTTCCAGCTCCCTGAGAACTAACACTGAAGGTATATTCTTGACATTTCTAGGTCTTGAACTTTTATCAAAGGTGCCTTTTGTATCTGTCTCTCTGTGAAATGCAACAGAAGAAAGTAGCTGTGTGTATTTCAGGACTGTTATCCTGAAAGGTGTTTCAGTTTTTGTGGGCACACACATTTTAAGGTTTACCTGTTGCAGAGCAAAAGCGTTTTCCAAATTACCTTTAGAGTAAACTGCAAGATAATTGCCTGTTGGACACATAATCTGGATGTTTAGGTAAAGAGACACAGAATAAGAGGTCCTGGCGTGTGCCCTGGAGAGCAGAGTTCTGCAGTGTCAGATTGCATCGCGCTTATCCAACATACTTCCATCTAACACCCACTGCTTCCATTCCCTTTCTTATTGGCTTCTTACATAGACTCTTACTGGATTCTTGCATCAGGTTTGTCAGGCACTTCCAGTCTTCAGATTGATGCCTTCATTTTGGTTGTAATTTTATTGGTTTGGGACGTTTCCAGGAAGAATCTTGGACAGGCAGAAGTAAAGTATATGGTAGAAATCAAAGATGAAACACCATCCACAGATATGGTTTTGCTTCCAGTAATTTCAGTGATGGAGATTCCATCCCCAACCCAGCCAGTATATCCCTATATTATATATTTCCCATGATTTTCCTCTAATCTTCCTCTAAAAAGTCCCAAGCAGTGTGGCTGCCTCTAATTGAAATTCTACAGTCATTTCCTTTATAAAATTGATGGACAATCAAAAACTGATCAGTCCTCTCTTTTAAGTCCCAGAACCGAAGAACCTTGTTTCATTTGATTTAATTAATGGCTTGCAGGTTTCAAAGAATTAAAAAGTAAAGCTGTAAAATTTGCTTCCCTAAGAGAGTCACTCAGCCAAATGTTGTTAGTAGATTTTAAAAGGGCCAGAGATAACGCTACATTAAAAACATATAAATTTTACTTGGAGAAGATCAAATCCATTTTGCATTTCAAAGGTGAAATTCTATACTACTGAGGGCTTGGAAGGGTCCTTTTTGCCCTCTTCCCTTCCTCCTCACTGTCAGTGTCATTTGGTGTTGAATTTGATTGGCAAAATCCTTCACTTCTGGACTTTGCTTTGTCCAAGCTCTCACTGACTCAGCTTTCATCCACGCCCTGTCCCAGCTCCACTTTGAGCAGAGATGTTCTTACCATGGCTGCATTCTCCCTGGTTGTTTAATCAACTGATAAGGGCTGGGCTACTTTTCTAGGTAACTCTTAACATCAAATATGCTAGTGTTCTGGTAGCACAGGCAATAATAGCAGCTCTTGTTTCTTAAGTTGCCCTCAAGATAGTGAAGTGCTGTCTGAAAACTGGTGAGGGAAGCTGGATGCTCTACGCATTTTTCTGTCTCAAATGCAAGCTCTGGACAGCATATGCCTTTATTTTCTTCTTTCTGTGACCACTTAGGGACTTTGACTGTTCTCCCTTATCTCAGCACCAGCAGTGCATCCAAGAATCAGGGTGTTGTGGATTAAACCCAGCTGGCAACCCCGAACCACACAGCCACTCGCTCACTTCTCCCCCCTTCCTTCCCCTGCTCCCGGAGGGATGAGAAGTAGAATCAAATGTAACTCTCACGGGCTGAGATAAGAACAGTCCAGTAACTAAGGTATAACACAAACCACTGCTGCTACCACCAATAATAATAATGAGAAGGGA